>VZRS01005199.1:137710-185797 GCA_013398055.1 Ifrita kowaldi | reverse complement strand
CCCCCCCCCCCCCACTACACACACATTGGGAAAGGTAAAGACTCTGAACCAACAGTTTTAACAGCCACTGAAGACTCCAGACCCTGCCTAATCTTTTGAAAACGGCAACAACATGGAAATGTCGTTGCCATTTTCAAAAATTAATGCTGGTTAGTAGAACAATTATGACATAGATTATTTTTAGTATGACACAAACATACATCTCTTCACAATGTTAAAAAAATAGATCTTCCTGGTTTGTAACTCTGATTTTACTGCAGCGGCAGAAGGTTAAGAGGTAGGAAAGGTTAAGACAGGGACACTTCCAACTATTTACTACACAAAAAAAGTGCAGTTTTTTCCTGAAAAAGTTTACAGCTCATCTGCATAATTGCCACACTCCACATCATGCAATTAGGTTTTAAGTAAACAGCAATATATGACCTTTGTTGATGGGATCATTAGCGCTCACTTCACCAGCTCAGCTTGTCTTTAGTGCCTCTGGCTCATTATCCCTGTGGGAATCCACAGGGCCCAGGATCCTCCCCACCCACCTGAGCGTGTGGTTCCTTCTGGAACAGTTTGACACTGAGCTCCTCCTGTGCTCCATAGCCCCGGCCCCGCTTCTGGGACACGCTGGTGACCTGTCAGTACAGCAGGATAACATTCCTTTATATCCCTGTTGTGTCCTGTGCACATCCCAGCCTCCCCAGGGCCCAAACCTCCCCAATTCCCATTGGGACAGGGGTCACCCATGACCTCAGCCCCACACAAATGGGAGGCCTGTCCAAACTCCAATCCTGAACAAGCCCATCATGGAACATCTTCCAACCAGAAACCAGCCACACCATCTGATTACAGAGGGGGCCTTCTCAGCCACAGAGGGGGTTAATTCAGAAAATACTGATGATGTTTTGTGTCACAGCACAATCCTGAATCCCCCTCTCAAGACCCCAGTGATAAATGGCCTCAGGAAGTACCTTTTGCTCAGCCTGCCCTCTCTTCATGCTGTCTCTTCCTAAAAAAGCACCACAAAAATAGGAAGTTACAAAAGGCATTTCATTCAGGTTCATGCAACAATGCAACACATTCAGCTAAATCCATCCCCTTTCCACCCTGGGAGGGCATTTCAAAAAATAGCTCACCACGCCCCCAATTAATCAAACATGGAAGCATTCACAAGCTTTTCTATAAAATAAAGGCTATTTATTTCTATGAAATAAAGGCTATTACTACAAAAAAAAGGCTATTTCTATAGAATAAAGGCTAATTATTTCTATAAAATAAAGGCTATTTCTGTAAAATAAGGGTAAATAACCTCCATAATCAATACTGTTAAGCCCTCAAGGCATCAGAGCCTGAATGCCCCTTAAAAGCTTTATTAAAACCAAATAACCCCTAAAACTGTCCTTCCCCTCCCAACCAGGCAGTTCATGACCTTTGTGGCCAAAGGACCACAGCTGTCCTCCAGAACAGCTCCTGGAGACACAGGAGTAGGGACACAATTCCACCCAAAGGAAAGTGTTGTAGGTTTCTCCTACCTCTGCCGGAGTCCTCAACGGCAGCTTTTATTAAAGCCAAAATGTCAATATTGTCCCCAATCCTGGCATAGTAAGCACAGTCATGCCCAAGGCCATCAGTCAAACCAACATCAGCACCATTCCTGAGCAACACCTCCACGGCATCCTTGCAGCCATATTCACAGCCTAACATTAGGGCAGTCCTGGGATGGGGAGAGAGATGGGATTGAGAGATCCAGGGATCCCACAGAGCATCATTTACAGAGCTAACTCCTGGTACATCCATGTTTAATCACAGAAACTTCAGCCAAGGCACCTTTCCTCTGTCCAGAGAGGAAACAGCTTTCAAAAGTCACTTCGGCAATGTTTAAATATTTGTAAAAATGCAAACAACCCCCCCATAAAAGCAGTATTTCCATGAAACCAGCACAGACGTGCTGCCTTTGAGAGTCACCCGCTGTCTAGACAACTCCCATGACTTTGGTTTCCTCTACCAAACACAAATCTCAATAGACACAACAAACACCACGCAAGGAGTTTAGACAAGGTTTGGAGAGGGGGGTGCCTGGGAGCCCTGGCAGTGCTTCCCACACACTTCCCAACTGCAGGACATGCAATGCGAGTAGCCAGGCTTTGTCCCACAGCAGCCTCATGTCACAGAGGAATTCTCCAAGAAATAAGTGGCAAAAGCAGCAGCTACAAATAGAACCCCTCCTCCCCTGACCCCAGGAATAAACAGCTCAAGGTCTCTTGGGAACTCCAATGGACTCAGGACTTCTTGCCAGAGCACCACTTTTGTCATGGCCCATTTTGCAAATTGACCCCAAGGGCTGCTTTGGACAGACAGACCCCTCAAACAACCAAGTCCAGGTTCCCGGCTGGCAGGAACAAGTCTGAAGTATTTTGGATGCAAGCAGGAGCAGTAAAAAAGGCCAGGTTTACCTGCGGTATTGAATTTCTGAACTAAATCCCAGCTTCTCTTCCCCCAGGTTTAGCACATTTATTCTGCTAAGGGGCAGCTTTCCTTCACATGCCAGCAGGAATTCCAGTACTCCTCTGCAGGCCTTACCTGCTCTGTTTGTCCCTGGCATTGACATCAGCCCCCCTGTCTATGAGCAGCTGGCAGACCGTGGGGCGACACATCTGAGTGGCCAGCACCAGTGGTGTCCTCCCGTCCTGAGGGAGGAAGGGCAGAGGGTGAGGGAAGGGGGAGGAGGCAGAGGAGGCCAAGAGCTCCAGCAGGTTTGTGCAGGAGGAGGGGGAGGGCAGCCCCTTACCCCGTCCTTGGAGTTCACAGCGGCGCCGTGGTCGCAGAGCAGCTGGATGCTGGCGGAGCAGTCGGACATGGCTGTGGAGAGAGCAGCGAGGGGAGGTTACCCTGAGAGCAGCCTGGGGAGGCCCCAGGCACAGCCCTGGGTGTATTTGCTCCACCAAAATCCCCACAGCTGAGCTAAAGCCTGACAAGGCTGCAGGGCTCAGCCCTCACACCACCCAAAGTACCCAAAGGAAATCCAACACTCCTGTGCCAGACACTCTGCAGCATAAGGAGGCTACAGAAAACCCAGAGTAAAGGTGTCCTAAACTACTCACAGCACTGCCGCAAAACTCTGCTTGTGGTACTTGAAGATTTAACTCAATTTCATCTCAGACCTACAAGCCCCATAAGACTATTAAGTTCTTTATTGAGGACAAATGCCATGACAATATAAAACGCTCTCTCCTACTACAGTCACCAAAATTGAAAGAGAAGAATTCAGCCCATCTGGAAGTAAATCCATGAATTAAATCTTCATTTCTATACAGTTACCAGCAAAGCAAAGCCCTTCACCTGCATCATGAAGAGCAGTTCTTCCCTGGAGATCCACATTCTCCGTTGGACAATTGTACTGTTAAAATAAACAACCCCAGTAATCAATTAGAATTCAAACTGCATTTACAACATGAGGTGTTTGAGGTTTGATTTAAAGCAATAAAACGTGATTTAAGCAAAAAATATGCAAGTTTGGAGCTACAAATATAGTGACAGACACGAAGGAATGAACTCTGGATCTGTGCACTTTAGGGCTCTAAACACACTGACCAGAAAGTGTAAAAAAAGTAAAGACTGTGCAAAGAAATTGCACAATTCATTCAGCTTTTTACAGATAATGAGCCATTTATATCTGCATGGAGACATGCAGCAAACAAACAACTTTAAAAAAAAAATCCATTAAAAATTACCAAAAAAATCAAATAATCATGAACAGAATAAATGAAAAAAAAAAAAAAACATCACACAAACCTAAGACAACTCTTCAACATTGTTTCATTAATGAGAGTTTGTGGATATAAATGCCCAGCTTTTAAAGCAAACACGACTCCGGAGCAGACAGTGTAACTGCTCCTAAATGCAACTGCATTCAAACAGGGAACATCAGTCTTTAAAAGACACTCAGCCCCATTTTCTTCAAGAAGCACAAATTACAACTTGATTTGATTGACTATGAAAAGAGTAACACAAAAAAGTTTATTTTATTTATTTTAGCACTCTTTCAGTTCCAACCTGTTATTTGACATGAAAGTCTTTTCCTCATGACTCTTATTTTTAAAAAATAATCTGATTGGTTAAGAAAGAAATCACATATCCCAATTTTGAATCAGTGTATTTAGAACCACCTTTTTCACCTCAATGTAAGAGCAGTAAGAGACAAATTGTATTTTCAGTACCTGCAAGAGCTTCTGCAAACACAAAGCATGGCCATACTTTGCAGCCAAATGCAGGGCGTTTCTGCCTAAAAACAGAGCAACAGCAGTTCAGGGTTTGGCTTGAATGAATTTCTGATGAGTATTCCCAGCATTTGAGATACAACAGTTCCTGTGGGTCAGTCCCCCCAGATCTGTCTGTGCTGTGACATCTCCTGTCTACACCTCACTTCGTTACAGTCTTTTCTTATTTTAGGGAATCTTCAATCAACAATCAGAGTTCATTGCTGAAAGGAATCTCAAAATACTGCAGCTGACTCCACACAAGCATTCAAAAAATAACTTGGCCTTGTCCTCTTGTGGGAGAGTTTATCTCTGTAATTCTCTTGTTTTCAGCTTCATATTTAACATGCTAAATTCTGAGGCAAACAATCTGAAAATTAGCACCTGTTTTTAACTGTCTCTTTATAAGACCTTCCATAAACTCTGCTATCACATAAGGAACTCTGGAAGGTACAGATGAACTCTGAGCTCCCACAACATTCCATTTGAATCCTCACCTCGAGTTCATCTAAAACTGTTCTTATCCTGTTGTTGTCACCCAGAAATGCTGATCTCACCAGTGATTCTGGAGCACATTACAAATACAATTATAGCAGCACAAGCCCATATTCCTTAAGTTCTGCTGCATTCATGAACTCCATGACAGGACATGACCACTTTCCTCAAGACCAGCAACAAGGCACACAAGTAATTCATTTTCTGCCAACTACAGAAAGAAGGAAGAGCTATCCTGTGGTTCAGCTTAACTTTATTCCAGAATGAAACCCAGCTGAGAGCATTTTCAGGTTGGCCCTGGGCCAGCGAGGAAACCCACCTGCAGCATCAGTGGCAGTGATATCAACTCCATGCACGAGGATGGTGTTCAAGCAATCCAGGTTTCCCTTTGATGCTACAACATGGAATCTAATAAAAGAGAAAAGCTTGCTTAGGCACAGCTGGTTTGTACACAGGAATGGTAATATTGGCCAGGAAAGCCAAAGCCAACAGCTGTATAAGGAAAGCGTTACAGGGGCCAGCTCTGGACAGCATCCAAAGTCAAGAGTTCTGCAGATATTACTTCAAGGAACAAGGCAACGTTCTTGAGCAACAATCATTGTTTACCTGGACCAGTGAACCAGGTGAAATACCAGCGTGGTTTCAGTTTCTCTTTAATATTCAAACCTGGCAAGAGCAAGACTTTAAACAACAATCTTCACTTGGAAGTGAAGGTTGTTTGAGACTTTCCCATTCCAGCCAGCTGGATTCCAGCTTAGTGAAGTTAGATTTAGATGAAGTATTACACAGATCTCTGTATTCAAAAATGCTTCTAGAGCAGCAGAAATAGGATTTTCAGCAGCTTCCCACCACCATTCCCAGAGCTCTGGAAGTCACTTACGCGGATCTCCCTTCCACATCCAGCTTTGTAGGACTGACTCCTTTCTTGGCCAGGATGGATGAAACCTTCTCCACATCGCCCCTTTCAGCTGCCTTCATTAACCTGTCATCGTACTTGTTCCAGTCTGGGTTCAGCTGGGAGACAGAATCAGAGAAGTGAGCTTATGGTGCACTGTGGAGCCCCCAAGGGCTGAGCCATAATGCAAATGGGACACAACAAAATCCACCTCGGTTTGCAAACACTGCTGTACCCATCGGATCTTTGGAGTTATTTGTGCAACATCCCTGTGATATGGCTACTGGCACTGAATGAACAGAGCTCTGGGACAGCCTGGTTAAGCCACTTTGGTCCTAAAGGAGACCTTTAGGATCAAACTTCTTTGGTTTTCATCATTCTTCTTCTGTGTGTCTTTGTTCAGTTTTCATATTTCAACAACAAATGGATGCACCAAAAATATGCTCCAGGATATGGCTTTTCCTGGCTGTGCCAGACTGTTCAGTGGGTCATAAATTAGCTAAGTGTGATATTCAAGGGAAGAACATCTACTGAGCTGCAGAAGAAGAAAGTCAAAGTTGATAGTTCTGAATTGCCTGCAATTTTCAAAGCACTGCAGAGGACAGAGAAAGGACGAGTCAGTTATAAATAGACCACCACCCATTCAGCCCCAGACAGTCATCATCCCCCACTCTTCCCTTGTTTACTTCAAATTTAGAATTTCAGGCCCCAGGCCAAGCCTCCCACCCCAAAATGCACAGCTTGTTCTCTTCCCTGCCAAAGCATCCCTTCTGAATGGCTCTGGGCTTTTCAGGAAACTGGTCTGTGACAGAAACCTCACATCCAAGCTGGACAGCTACAACTTGTTATTCAAGGAGCTTTTAACAGAAGAATAAGGCCTCCAAAGGAGTATTATACTCAAAATAGGAGTAATACATTAAAATCAAACTCTAGACAGCAAAATAACTTGCTGGTAAGGGTGAGACACAAGCAGCCTATGGGTGCATGAAGTTACTTATCACTGTGGGTCAGAAATTCCTCAGCACAAAAAAAGAACATTAAACCAGGTAACCCCAGCCCAGGGTTTGTTTAAGTAAAAAGGGGTACAAAAAAAAGAACAACCCCAAAAATCCACTGCATCTGTAGTGATCTGTAAAAGGGAACTGCAATCATGTGCAGAGGAGACAGAGGGGGGATCCCATCAATCCATACAAATATCCCCAAGGGGTGTCAGAGGATGATTCTGCACTGTTCAGTGGTACCCAGGACAAGGAGCAATGGCCAGAAACCAAAACACAAGAATTTCTACCTCAACATGAGGAAGAATTTCTTTCCACAGAGATGGCAGAGCCCTGGAACAGCTGCCCAGGGAGGGCCTGGAGTCTCCCTCTCTGGAGACATCCCAAACCCAGCTGGAAACGTTCCTGTGTCACCTGCTCCAGGTGACCCTGCCTGTGCAAGGGGTTGGCCTGGAGGATCTCCAGAGGGCCCTTCCAGCCCTAACGACTCTGGGTGATTATCTTTACCCTGCGTTCTCACAATAAACAAGATTACAGTAATCATGAAGGCTTAGCAGCAGCTAACCCAGGCCAACCCTCCTAGAAGTGACAAGAGTAACAAAAATAGAGCGCTAATGAAATTAGCACCAGTGCTGCCCGGCTGAGGTGCAGCACTGACTCATCAATCAATTAACACATCCATTAGCCTGAAAGCCATGGCAGCCTGGCCTAAGAGGTCACTGCAGTGGTGACATCACCAGTGCAATGTCCCTCCCCAGCTTGGACACACTGCCCTGCAAAGCCACCTCCTCATGCAAAGTTTAGCTCTTCACATCAAATACCTTAGAGACTGTACATACACAGCATCAAGCTCTATGCTCTCTAAATTCTCCTGGCACCTTCCCGTCCTTACAGGACAGAGATCTCACCTTGGGTGTTCACACTGGGGTGGGATTGCTGGGTTGTACCTTTGCAGCTGATACCTGCCAGCACAACTCACCCAAATGTACAGAAAATCCTCCCAAATCCTCCCATTTCATAAAACTTCTGATTAACAGAAGCATTACTTAAAAAAACCCAACCAAAACCAAACAAATCCATCATCTTCATATTTTCCCCTTGTGATTATAACATTTCAGTAACTCGTACCCACCACCTATGACGTACTAAGTTTAAAAGGGGATGGAGGGACAGGACACAGGGAATGGCTTCCCAGTGTCAGAGGGCAGGGATAGATGGGATATTGGGAAGGAATTCCTCCCTGTGAGGGTGGGGAGACTCAGGCACAAGTGGCCCAGAGAAGCTGTGGCTGCCCCTGGATCCCTGCAAGTGTCCAAGGCCAGGCTGGACAGGGCTGGGAGCAACCTGGGATAGTGGAAGGTGTCCCGGCCCATGGCAAGGGTGGGATGGGATGAGCTTTAAGATCCCTTCCAACCCAAACCATCCTATGATTAAATCATATTACATTTAACAAATGCATTTCACATTTAAGGAAAATTCCTCGCAGGAAGAGCTGCTGAGGAGATACAACACTCATTAACTAAACAGAACTACTACATCACATTTGCACAATCCAAGTTTTCACATATTTGCATTACTGCCAGGATATGAAACCTCAGATAGAGCTATGAGACCTCCGATACCTACTGTGTCTTTGGCTGCACAAGAGAACCAACAAATCATGCTGAACTCGCAGCTCGTGCTGCCAGGAGCAGTCAGTTCCCGTCACATCAGCTCACAGCGCCCCGAGCCCGAGCTCACAGTGAGGAACGGCCGCTCTGCACCGCCCGGGGCTCCTCCTGCTCCATCCTTCACTTAGCTCGGCTCTCCAAGGATATTTTCCCCATCTTCAGCATCATCTTCAGCCTTCATAACTCTGGGAAATGTCGCTGGCCAGAGGAGTCGCGCGTGCGGCCGTGCTGCCCGGAGCCCGGCCAGAGCCGCGGTCTGTGCCGGACAGACGGACTGGGCTCTCAGGGAAGTACTGCCCAGACCCCGAGAATCTTGTAAACAATACGTAGCCAGTCTCATCAGCCCGATCTATTTTCTGATAAGGCAGTACTTGATAGGCAGGCGATAGAAAGCAATAGCTATTAATACATTCCCGGCGTGCCCGTGCCCTGAGTCATGGTGTCAGGGTGTGTGAACTCAGGGGACAGGCACGTCCCCAGCCCCGCCGTGGTTGTTGTGCTCTGCAGACAGGCAAACACTCATTTAAAATAACAAACATGCTCCTCACATTCACTGTGCACCGACATGAAGGAAGGTCACACTCAGCACCACTAATAACACACGAGGACTGAAATACTCCCAGGAGTAATTTTTTCCCCATTCCACCGCGCCACAAAGCTGACACCAGACTCAGGCTCAGACTTCAGACAGTTACAACTGCGGAGCAGATGGAATGCGTGATCCTATTTTGACAGAAATGTAACCCATTTTAAATTAGAAAACACACATGCCTCTGCTTTAAAAAAATTCTCCTTTTACAGCACTGAAACCCTTTCTGAATAGAACCTGGTTTCAGCTTACTGCTGCTGCCAGTCTGTCTCCCAACATGTGAAACGAGAGGAGTCACAGAGGCTGTGAAAACATTAAATAGACAGCATAATGATTAACAGGAGGGAGATGGAGAGTCCCCTTTCACAAGTTTTAAATTTAAATGGAGATCTCCCAAGTGCCATATTTAGAGGAGTAGGTCAACAAGACAAGCAATGCACTGTTTTGTCTGCAGGAGAGAAACCTGGTCCAGGGCCAGGAAAACCACTTACACACACCCTGGAGGACACACACGAGAGGCTGCAAATAACCTAATAAATGGATCTTCTCAGCTGAGAATTTTAAAATCACTCACTTAGATTGGGGCAAATTCTCTCTTTTCCCAGACAGTTCTGAACTATCCCCCATCCCCTGTGTGAGCACCAGCCTTTGCCCCACAGCATCAACATTCCCCAAAGAATGTTCCAAGACATCTCTGCAATTAGCATCCATGTGACAAAGCCACTCCAAAAAAGTGCAGTGACTGTGTTGTCTTCTGACCACAACCAAGTCTGTCTCCTCAAGCTAAAAATGGCTTTTTTGGGTGGGAGAAATAAATACACCTCCCAAGTGGCAGCAACAGAAAAGCCCCACTTAACCAAAATCAGTTTGGTGAGAAATGTAAGTAAGACTGTAGCTTCCAGGTGTACAGTCTTCTCCAAAGTGTTCATCCCAAAGGTTTTCCTCGTCTCCACTTTATCTGCCTGCAGACATTCCTTGTGCCCCGTGAGCTGCACTCATCCTGCAGCCCCTTTGTGCTGCAGATCCTCCTGAGACAGCCCTGACCACAAGATTTAGGATTGCTAAACCACATTCCCCAGCCCTGCCCAGCTCCAGCCAGGCACGGAGCAGCTTCCATGGCTCCATCAGCACTGAGCAGCTTCAGGAAACACGGCCCAGCTACAAATCCCATTGATTAAATGTTCTCCAAAGCAGCCGAATCCAGAGACCTCAAAGCGTAGAACCGACTTAAACGTGCTCTTTTAGAGTAACCGAAGTGTGGGGCCTAATTCAGACTTTTTTTTCCAAAATTAAGACCAGAAACATCATCAGGCCCCAGCAGTGCAGATCTCTGGAGGTGCTACATCACCCTCCACACCACAGATGCCTGGCCAAGGCTGATATTGCCCATTCTGTGTTAACACAGAGCACCTGTTTTCCTAACCTCAGCCTGCCTGGAATTCTTCCCAGCTCCAGGTCTCCAAAGATAAGGAGTACCCCACCTCCACCCTGGGCTAGGATCAGAAGCAGCCTCGTTGCCAGCAGCTTGTGTGTGGTGTGCTGTCAGTGTGAGGCTCTCTCTGGAGCAGACAGGCCAGGTGTGTGCAGGCTCTGCGCATCCATCTGGGATCAACGCCTCCGGCAGGATGCAGACACACGTTCCCAGCAGCCTGCTCAGAGACAGAACACAAACTGACTGCTCCAAGTGCCCTCCTGGCTCTCAGTGAATGACAAACCTCCTGGGCTGAAAGAATTGCACTACTGATTTCCCCAGTTACTCCTCAAGTCCAGGCAACCTTTGCGCATCCTCGACACCCTCCGGTAAGAAACTGTACAGCTTCAGAGCATGGAGTGACAGGACAAGGGGGAATGGCCTCCCACAGAAAGAGAGGAGCTTTAGGTTGGTTTGGAGGAAATTCTTCCCTGGGAGGGTGAGGAGGCCCTGGCACAGGTTGCCCAGAGAAGCTGTGGCTGCCCCTGGATCCCTGGAAGTGTCCAAGGCCAGGCTGGACAGGGCTGGGAGCAACCTGGGATAGTGGAGGGTGTTCCGGCCATGGCAGGGGGTGGCACTGGATAAGTTCTAAGGTCACCTAACCCAGCTCAGAAATACCAGCTGTAAGTCAAAGCAGTTCCTAAGCCCTTCACAGAGACCTGGGATAAAGCTGTGAATGTGAGCCCGGCTCCTGTCACGACGGGGCCAGGCTGATCCCGTCCCCAGCAAAGCCCAGCAGGGACACAGCCCCTGTAATGCCATTAGCAGGTGACATAAGCACATGGGAGAGCAGAGAGCTCTGGTCACACTGCCAGCACCAACAAAGCACAGCTCACACACTCCCAGTGGCCCTTCAGAGAACCCCAGCATGGGTTGGAATGAAGCTTAAAGTCCGCCCAGTCCCGCCCCTGCCATGGGCAGGGACACCTTCCACTATCCCAGGCTGCTCCAAGCTCCACTGTCCAACCTGGCCTTGAACATTTGCAGGGATCCAGGGGGAGCCACAGCTTCCCTGGGCACTCTGTGCCAGGGCCTCACCCCCCTCACAGGGAAGAAATTTCCTCCCAACATCCAATCTGAACCTCCTCTTCCAGGAGCAGGCTCACACATCTCTCCAGCTGCACTCTTTGATTCCCTGCTCTTTCTCCAGAGGTCAGAGTACATTTATCATCAAAACCAACATGTGGACAGACACACCCTGCCATTTCAATGGCACAAAGTGACAAATGCTTTTGAAGTGCTTTGATTTGTTTTAAAAGTGCACAGACAGAATGGAAGGGTTAGATTAGAAAACTATTTTTAAAAAATGTTCCCCAGGTGCAGTATCCCTGCAGTGCAGGGGCACTTCACTAAATCCATCTCTCCTGAGGATTTTGGCTTACCTGTCTAAAAAAATACTGCACATACTGGGTTAAACCCCATGGGGGTGAACGGAAACGGCATTTTATATTTTACAAGCATATCTTACTTCCCTGGATATGTCTCTCTCCACATGTAAATGCTCTGGAGTGTCAGACTGCAGGAGTGAGATGTGGGGTTTAGTCTGTGCAAGGGAAAACCAGACACAGCCTGAACACAGGGTTCTTGTTTCACCCAGCACCTTCCCACAGGCAGCACTTTGTGTTACCACCTCATTCACTAAAAATCCTTCAAAATAAAAAAGCCATTGAATGCCACAAAGTGGGCAAGGCTTAGTCCAAACAGGGATCAAAACCAGCAGTTCCCTTAAGCCTGCTCTGGTTTGGCATCATGCTGAAAACACTCCTGTCAAAACCTCACCTGAACAGCTGTGCCTCGTGTTTAAATGTAACTACAGTCTGTCATTAATGCAGGTAACAGAGTCCTATCAAACAGCTTAAAGCAAAGCAAGCAACTAAATCTCACCCTGATTTTACGCTATTCTGAAGGCATTTTCCTCCCAAGTCAGCATATCCCATCAAGATCAATTTATTAAGTATCAAGAAACAATTCAAATCGACTTCTAGTTCTGCTATGTGTCAAAAAATCCTCTCCAAATTAACATTTCCCCCTACAAGGGGTGAGAGATCCCTCGCAGCAGTGCCAGTTTCTCTTTTCCAGGCTGGGCCAGGGGAAAAATCCACCAGCACCAGCCATAAGAGCTCACAGGCTACACTGGAAGTGTCAACAGATTCTGCCTACAACCCCTGCGGGAGGCAAAGCCTGCTCAAAGAATTAAAAACAGTCCCAGTTTTGTTCTGAAACAACTTTCTCATGTCTCATGGCCAACACACAACTCCAGAGCCCTTTATTGATATAACAGCCTCAGATTGGCAACCTTGAGACACAGCCTGACTTGGACACCAATAAAAGTGATCAGAGCTGCTGGGGCACTCTGGACACAAAGCAGTGGCTTTGCAGCTGCATTTCCAAACTCTGCTAAGGACATCTGATGGTAACTGGGGCCAGACTCACACACACAAAGAACATCACACCCTCCTGCAGCCGGGAGCACCACAGCTCCCACCTCCCTGAGCCCTGCAGCAGCCTGGCTTCATCCCACAGGTGTGCAGGAGAAATATTTCCCCTTTAAACAGGGAGAAACAGGAGCAGGGTCAGAGTCCAGCTGCCTGTGCTGCCAGTGGGAGCAGCACAGCTCCCGCCTTCCCGGGACTCCAGGCACAGCATTAGTTGGAATTTCTAAGCTCTCAGGCAAGGCCCCATTGATTTGTGTACTTCCATTTATTAAAGCATCAGGAAATATCAGGGGTGATGAAACCTGACGTGACTGTTGCATCCAGCACACAGGGACCAGCCCTGAGCACACGGGGAAGGGAGCAACAAATCTCAGCTGTGGTCAGTCACCAGTAAGTGATGAGAACAGGATTGGTGTCAGATGTTCAAGCATGTGCTTGCTAATATTAATATTTAAATACTGACGAAGTACTCCATAAGTTGCTTCTACACAAAAGGTCGTAAGAACTCCAACCAGATAAGCACAGAGCTTATCTGTATAATTATGTCTGCAAATCAGCTCAGGATATTGAACTCCCAGGTCCTCACTGAACCTGCACTCTTTTAAATATTTTTAATTGCTACATTCCAAAGAGATAAAGCATTAATACTCTTTTCTATGGAGCCTGAAAATTACAATGCACCTGTAAACAGGCTGCACCACAAAGCTTATGCTGCACCACAAATTGCCCGTTGTGTTTCTGCAGCTTCACCCCAAACATCACACAAACAAGCACTAATTTCAGTTAACTAAATGCAAATGAATCACAAAGAGATTTTTCCAAGAACAAACACATTATCACGAGCCTGAATAAAGCTTCCTGGAACCAAACATGCTCCAAGGAAAAACCCCTGCCAGGCCAGGAATGACATTGGAATATTACAGTGCTGTGAGTGCTTGGCTGCAGTGCCTGAAGATGCCACGGCAAAGTCACCTCACGCTTCCCCAAGGAGGAGAGATGGGACAGAACTGATCCAGCCAACAGCAGCAACACTGGAAAAATTCTGCTGATGGGTCAGGGCACTGGGATCAGCCTGGCTGACAGACAGGTCTGTCCTTGCACAGGGCAGAGTCAGGATAAAATGCCACAAAATCTTGTTGGTGTACAAACTCTCGTGTGCCCCCAGCAGCACCAGATTTTTCTTCTGTAAGTGATCTTCAATCTTTAAGGGGTTAAAATGAGTTTATCAAACACCTGTTTTTCACTTCACCCCTTCAGTTACTAATGTGCATTGGACAGCACACTGGGGCTGCAAATCACTGTTAACATTCATGCTGCTGCACATACAAGGTGCTGCTGATGAATTAGCAAATTCAAGCAGCATCCTTCATTCCCATAATAAAATGGGTCAGCCCAGAACAGGAGGTGGTACCTGCTCTCTCTGCTGCTGACAGGGCAGAAGCAGATGTTTAGTGGTGTATTGGGTCACCCCACAAAGCTCCACTCCTTTCCCAGAGGAAAACTCATCCATTTAACAGAGCTGGGCAGCATCCACAGGGAAAGACATGTTGACACAACCTTGAACAAGCTCAGCTGTCACTAACTCCAGAGCTTGTTCAGATATTCATTTAATAATCACAGCTCATCATACCAGGGCAAGTGCTCAGGTGTCCCTTTGTTCCTTGCACAATGGTTTCCGCTAATTATATGGCAGGTTTGGTTTCTCTTAATTAAACAAAACCCAGCACCACTCTTCCCAGAGGAGAAAGGATTGGTAGGAGTTTTCACATGGTTTTATATCTGCCCATTCCCACCACTGCAGGTGATTCCCACCTCCTGCAGGTGCTCCAGGCAGTGCTGCTGGTTCCTGAACCGTGGGGATCCCATACCTCGGGATGCAGCTCAGTAGCAGCTCCAGCTCTGCTCAGAGCACCACCAGGAATCCCACGTTTCCCAGTAACTCCAAGTGGCCCTTCCCTAAATTCCAGGCCTCATCATAAGGAACAGCAAGGTTAAAACCCCACCTAAGGAGATAACACACCTGAGATTTAACAGAGCCCCTGCCCAGCTGTCTCCCCAGAGTTACAGAAATAAGCAGGTC
Organism: Ifrita kowaldi; assembly: GCA_013398055.1. NCBI lineage: Eukaryota > Metazoa > Chordata > Aves > Passeriformes > Cinclosomatidae > Ifrita > Ifrita kowaldi. The sequence continues at coordinate 170,920 of VZRS01005199.1, read as the reverse complement.
CTTTTCCCCTGCAGAGGCCACAGTCAGAACTCACCACCAAAAGTCCATTTGCAAAGGTCTGACCCAAAGACAACTTTGCAGAACAAACCAAACAGTGAGCATCTCATTGGTACAGACACAATTTCTAACTCTGCTGGAAGAACACATTTCCTTATCACAATCCAGGTCCCAGACACACATTTATAGTGTCAGGATGTATTGAGGAATCTCAGAAGCACAGGCAGTGGGAGCTGCTGTGGTCCCAATGGGATTGAGGTCCATTAATTAAGATCTTTCTTGTAAATGCTGGTGAACGAGGCACCTCCTCTGACCTTAAGGCTTCATTCTCCACAGAAGCCCACATCCAACTTTCCAGCCTGCACTCCTGCTAATGGCAGGCATTTGTCTCACTATGCAGAGCACTGAACAGGCTGCTCAGATGATTTTCCAAGCACCATCAGCCAGCTGGAGTTGGCAAAACCAGGTAATTCCACTTTCAGGCACAGCATTCTGGATAATCGTGGAATTGGTAATAACTAATATGGTTTTTACTTTCTGCTGCTTTTTGTGGCTTCCCTCCATCAAAAATCAGTAATAAAGCCATTCCCAACATCTCCCCATCAGAAGGCACATAACCATTACCTTCACCTGGAGGAAAGTTTCCAAAAGCAGGCCGGATTAGGTTTCTCTCCACCCCCCAGGAAATAGCGCTGGGTGGGGAGAGGAGAGAGGGATGAGGTTTCTCAAACAGGCAACTCTTGTACACTCCTTTCAAGTAGGATCTCTAAAGCTGCCGCTGGCAGGATTCCCACCCACTTCCCCTCCTTCCCAGCAGGAGAACAGAGACCCGGCTTCATCCCATCGCCCCCCCTGCGAACACCCACCCCTGGGGATGGATTTTTCCCCCCACAGAGAAGATTAAAAGTTGTTATTTGACGAGATGGTGGAGTGATCGCATAACCAAACTATGCAATAAACAGGGGAAATAAGTTTATCGTGGACAAAAATCCCTGTTTTTAAAGGATCTTGCTGAAAGCAATTTCTCTTCACGTATTTTAGAGTAATTTCAGCTCCAAAAGGTATTAAGACTGCTCAAACCTCCTCTGAAGAGAAGATTTATCAGAAGTGAAAAATCTCCATGTCTATTCGAAATGAAACACAGGTGCTATCAGTCTTTGTTTGAATTTAATTATTGGGCTAATTTGAGAATAACAAACAACTCTAAAGTACAGGACAGATAATGAACACAGAGCAGTGCCAGCCCACACATGACAAATCCTCATAACAACCTCATGAATCACTGCTCTGCTCCGTGGATCCTCGGGCACAGGGATGGGAGCTGTCATTTGCCAGGGAGTTCCGTCAGCACTTTAGAGCAGCTCCAGCTCTTTCCCCACGAGCTGTTATTGTCAGGTAACAGCTTCAGACCCAAGGCAAATGCGCAGGAGGATTTTAGAGATAGCCAGTATCTCAAAGGACAACTGATAAAAGCCAGTGTCTCACATTCACCTCCCTGGCCCGCTATTCCACGCAGCCAGCGGCGAGCTCAGCAAAGGAACACCAGGATAAGCTCAGGAGGGACTCCCGGGGAAGCATTTACTGAATAGACACAATTAAAGATGATTTACCGCGCCAAGCAATTTCCAAACACAGCTTTCTCCAGTTACAAAGACCTTCCTCAACAAAAGTCACTGCAGGGATGAATGAAGTAAAAAGAAAGACCAAGAAAGCCAGTTAAAACCAGCCTAAATTTTGGAAGCCAGACAAGAAGGCACACAACTGCACCATCACAAAGGTGCATTTCCAGAGGTTCTGCCTCCCCCAGCTCTGCATTCCAGACTGAATGATCAGCAATCACAGCTGCGTGGTGACTAGCCACTCTGAAAGCTTTCTGCCCACTTTCTAAGCAAATCCTCCTCCAAAAGCGTTCCGATTTTGCCACATTAATTCCTAGTGCAGAAGCAGCTCCTGCCGATGCCCTCCACACGGACTGAGCGAGCCCCGGGGCGGCTGCCAGCCGGGGCTCCGCACCGGCTCCCAAGGCTCTTAGGGAAAAGAAGCGCGTTAGTTTGTGCTGGAGCCAGGAAGCAGCAGCGAAGGCACAGGGAACCTGTTCGGAGCTCCGAGCGCCGGTCGCGCCGGGCAGCCGGAGCGAGAGGCCAGGTGCGGCTCAGGGAACGTCCTCACCCCGCTGCTGCCCCCGCTCAGCCCCGCTCCTCCGGCCCATCCCAGCTCCCTGAACACCCTTCCCATGGATCCCGGGCTCTCTTCCCCCCGCGTTACCGCAGCTCCCCTCGCTCTCTGCTCCCAGCGAAGTCCCCGTTTTCCGAGGAGCCGGAATCCTCCGTGCTCTGTCCCTCCTGAAGCCGGGACACTCCGTGCTCTGCCCGTCCACGAACCAGGACCCTCCCCCTGTGCTCTGTCCCTCCAGGAGCCGGGACCCCCGTGCTCTGCCCTACCCCAGGACCCCCAGCCCGGCGGGGGTCCTGCCCCGGCACCCACCGCGCTGCCNCGGCGCTCTGGCACGGGGCGGCCCCTCAGGGCACCACAGAGAGGGCGGGGCTGCGGCTTCTGAGGGGCTGCGATAACGACCGGGATGAGGATCGGGATAAGAACCGGGAAAAGGACTGTGAGGGGTGTATCTGGTGCCGGGGGGACCCCATCTCCGTCCCTCCAAGTACAGAGCTCGCGGTGCCTGGGAAGGAAGCTCAGAGGCCTCCCGCTCACCTGCAGCGGGCGATACAAACCAATGGCCGCCGTGCAAACAGTCCCTGTAATAAACACGACATTTGTGCACGAAGGAATGAAGAGGTCACACAGCAGAGGCCTGAGCTGGGCATAGGCAGTGTTTTAAACAACACAATTAACTCGAGCCTCGGCATGAGTACTGTCAGAGTTTGAGTTCAGTTCTGCTCATCCCAAGTCTTATTTGCTGTCCCCTTCTCACCCCATTTTCCTTGCAGCCCCATCACACTGCACTGATGACAGAAGGTTTTAAAACTTATTTGAGACTTACTTAATTACAGCCCATGGATTGGGTTTAAGACCTTGCTTATTAGAGCTGGAACGGGGCTGTTTGATCAATGGATCTCTAATATAAGCAAGGCTGGAGGTAAATGTCACTGCCTTTTAATCAATCCGGCCAAACCCTGTTCAAACATTTGGGTTACTCTATAGGTGGCCTGTTTGGAAGGAAAGAAAATGGTGCCTTTAAATATGAACTCAGTTTGTGCACAGCAGGGTGGCTTGGGAGTCCAGCAAGCTCCAAAATGGAAACCTTCCCCTGGGCATTCTGACCCCTCATCCAGCACAGATTTGGGCTCTCTGGAGACACACTGTTCATGCCCCAAATGCCGTTTAAAGTTTGTGGTGTTTTTTCTCCTGAAAGAGCCATGTTTCAGGCAGTATCTCTCCTTTCATTCCCCGATGGAAGCCTCTGCGCTTCCAGGGCACTGACAGAACTCCAGCATGTCCTGGAGCAGAAGCCACAGCTCTGGACGCCTCTCACTCAGCTGGGCAGCCCCTCGCCAGCTCTCCCAGGCCATCAGTCCCTTGGAAGCCCTGTTCCCACCACTCCAGCCTGGCACTGCCACCCTGCCACCGCTGGCACAGGCGATCTGCCTGGCACAAAGCAAAGCGACAGCAGCACCTGGAAACCGGAAAGATCAGGATTCCCTGGTTGTTTTCTACCCATGGCAACCAAGTGGTTTCCTTTGGTCTTTCCTTCCTATTTCCAATAGCTCTGAAGGGACAGGATTGGAAAAGCAAATTCCTCGAGCGCACCCAAGGTGCTGCACGTCAAAGGGGTGTCTGCCCAGGGCTGTGCACAAACACGAGGCAGCAACATTCATGTCCAATCAGGAATTCAAGGAAAACACTCAGCCCCAGCACCAGCAGAACCTGGGGCAGATGATCTGGTTTGAGTTGCCCGGATCAGAACCATTGTCCGTCAAGTTGTCACAGTAAATAGTTGTTTCATTAAAAATAAGCTTTTATTACCAGAAGTTTCAGCTTTACAAAAATATTGTCACGTTCTCAGGACCAAGCTAACAGCAGTAGCTTTCCCCTTTTCCCACCAAATCTGTGCTGTTTAAAGGAAGCTCCTTCTGAGTCATTCCAGTACGAGGGAAAGCAGAATCTTAAAAATAACTCCTTGCTCTCGAGTCAGTGCCGAGAAGCTGCACGGAGCAGTTCCAAGTGCTCAGCCAATTCCGGCACCGTTCCCTGATAATCACACACATCCACGCGTTTGCCCCAGCCAGCAGAGCCTCTGCTCTGCTGAGGGCTCAGCAGATGCTGCACTGAGAGGATGGCATCCAGCCTTGTGATCCAGCTCTGTCCTGCTGGAGCCGATCCCCGGGGAAGCGTGTCCCGGGCACCCCACGGTTCTCACTGGCCAGCTCTGTGCAGAGTAGAGCCTTCAGCCAGAGCAGCTGGAGCTGAGCCTTCCTATTTTTCCCCTGCTGTCAAAGCAGGAAGTTCCCTATCTGAACACCATCTCCCAGCCGATGTGTCAGCACCAGAACAAGATGTTTCATGTTGAATTACTGGAGCCTGACTTGTCGGTGTGAGTGGCAGCCCTGGGAACCCAGCTAACCAACCTCACCTCACAGTCCCCAGGCCAAGCCGGGCCGTTCCGGTGCAGTCCAGGCAGATTCCATGTCTGGCCCTTCCCTGCTGTCAGAACTATTCCCTCATTCTGGGCACTTCTACAGGCTTTTTCTCCAGAGTTCTCACTTTGCTCTTCAAATTAATTCAGGCTGCTGCTGTTAAGATTCTTGGCATGTAGTTCCCACTACATCACCCCTCTGCACGTCCCATCCCCTCTTTGCCTGTTAGCTAGATGATATATCATGGAATCATAAAATCCTGGAATGCTTTGAGTTGGAAGGGACCTTAAAGCCCATCCAGTTCCAGCCCCTGCCATGGGCAGAGACACCTTCCGCAGAGCAGGTTGCTCCAAGCCCAGTTTTTGTTCCTGGTCCCTGGTTTTGTTCCGCTCTCGCCGTCACTCCATTCCTGGTTCCTGGCTCATGTCCCTCATTGTCTGGCCAGACGTTCTCCCAGCTCTCTTGGAAGTGAGACAAGCTGGGACAAGCCAGCCTGGTGTGGTTTGTGTTCCCAGTGCGTGGGCACCGAGAGCAGAGCACAACCTGAGGCTGGTGAGATAAGGTCACTTCATGCTTTCCCAAACAGAAATCTGGAGCTCCTGCTGGAGATTTGTTCCCCGCTCTCCCCAGCTCCATGATTTCTCTGTCTGTGATTTTACCCTTCAAAGCACAGGTTTCCTTGGAGCAGTGGCTGAGACTGCACATCTCTGTGCACTGACTCAGGGCTTGGTGGATGCTGTGCCTCAGCAGTTCCGTGAGCAGTTCCGAGGGCCTCTGGGAGCCACGGGCACGGCTGCCTGCACTGACACACACTTAGTGCCATCCCAGTGACCAGGGCTGGCGTCTGAGCTCAGCAAGCAGCTTATGCAGCTCCCAAACCATCACCCTGTGTCTGCTCAAACGGCTCATTTTTGTGACAACCTTCGCTTACAGCAGCACAACAAAGGGGAGATTTATCCCGACAATGTTTGCCTGATAAGTGCCGAGTTAATGGCACACGAAATGTGCTGGCTGGTCCTCTGCAGGCCTGGGATCTAATTAATCTCTGGCAAGTCCCTCTGAAATAGAAGCAGTGTTGGCCTGCACATGTAGCAGTCGAGACCAACTAATTGGAGCCAAACTGTACAACGAGGCAGGAGGAAGGAATTGCTGCAGCACGGTGGGATTTCCAGAGTTACAGTGCCAGAGCCTGTGTTTCTGCTCCATTGGAAGAGCATTTGGGCCATTCTCTTACCCCAGTCAGAGCTCAGAAAGCTTTTGAATCAGTCACAAAAGCACAGAACTAGGTGGTCACACACTCCACACAATGAGGTGGTACTGACTGTCTCAGTGGGTGAGGCCCATTTCCATATGGATGTGACTCCGGGACCTCCGCTTGTGCTCAGTGACACCCTTCTGCAGCCACACAGGAGCTGGGGAGCTCCCTCTGCACAAGCCATGGCAACATCTGCCCCCAAAAAGAGGCTCAACAAGCTCTGGTTCTCAGCAGTTTCATATGACAGAGAAGCAGATCAGTGTGAATATATTCCACTTCTCCAGGGGGTTAATTTATCAATCCATTTGTAACGGGACATAAAAATCAAACCCCAGCACGACTGAAAGGGAAACACTCTTGGCTTTCTATTTCCACCTGGGTCATTAAATTATCCAGCCACCTCCTGCATCACTTGCTGCCTTAATCATCCAGATAAATTAATCCCCATGCCAGGCACACACACGGAGGAGGATATAATTTTATCTCCCTTTGCTCTTGAGCCCAGGAAGAATCCCAGTCTCCACTACAAGGATAGAGCTGGGCCTTGTTCCCGTGGGATGTCTGACACCCCTCTGGGTTCAGTGTCCCCAACAGGACACACGTGTCCGTCTGGTGTCCCTCGCACCCAGGTCTCAGGGTCGCACCAGGCACATCCTGGGAGCAGCGATGGCCACACAGGCAGGAGCACACACACGGTCACTGCCGGGCCCAGCAGCCCCTGGAGCTTGGCTGACTCCCACCTTCCCTAAGGCAGCTCCTGCCCATCCCCAGGAGCGCCAGCCAGGTGTGCACAAACCTGCACTGCTGGATGGGGAGGGGAAATGGCCCCAGGGTCGTACAGACAAGCCAGAGGGAAGGTTTAACAACACACAGCCAAAGAAAACCAATGTCCAAGCTCTATAGAATCATGGAATTATAAAATTGTCAAGGTTGGAAAATACCTCTAAATTCATCAAGCCCAGCTGTCAACCCAGCAACACCACCATGTTCAGCACTAAACCTTGTCCTTGAGTGTCATATCCACGTGGTTTTTTTAACACTTCCAGGGATGGTGACTCTACCACTTCCCAGGACAGCCTCTTCCAAAGCTTGATAACTCCTTCAAGTGAAGAATTTTTTCTTGTTATCCAACCTAAACCTCTCCTGGCACAACTTGAGGCTGTTTGCTCTTGTCCTCTGGGTTGTTCCCTGGGAGAAGAGCATGATCCCACATCACTACAACCTCCTTTCATCTTACTCCTTTCACCCCCATCTTTTCCTGGGTTCCCAGAAAGGGAGGAGGAAGGGAACATGTTTAGACGGCAACCTGCACTCAGCAGTGTTTGCACACTGAGCTCTGAGCCCGCCTGGCCTGAGGCCGAGCTCAGGAAAAACAAAGCGAGTGCCAACCTCTCGGCAGCCGAGTGCGACGAGCGCCCGGTGCCAACTTGGCTGCTCTCCCTTGCTCCTCGCGGCTACTCCAGAGCAGTGCCCGACAGGCACAGGGAACGCTCACCCTGCACACAGAGCCGTGCCCAGACCCAGCGCCAGACCGTGCCTGGCAGGAGCTCCTGGAGAGCTGTGGTGTGCAGCCAACAGGGCAGCGTTGGGAATGGGAACAGGTGGGAAATGGCTTTCCAAAGCTGTATGTCAGGTCAGAAGTGGGTGTAGAAACCAGGGCTGCTGCCTGCTGCCAAGAGAGCCAACAGAACAGGCTGTCCTGTGGATTCATTACGGATTAAAACACACCCCAGAAGAAGAAAACACCCCAAAGGAAGGGAATCTGTTTTGGCAGCAAGAGAGGGTGAAGTTCAGGTTGTGGATGAAGACTGAAAACAGCTCCTCAGTTTTTTCCCACTCACATGTTCTTTCACGGAAGTGGTGAATTTAATTTTCTTGACTGCAGTAAACTCTTGTTCCAGATGCCAGGAGAAAGTTTTGGAATGCCACTAGGGAAGGTGTACAGTGAAGGCATCTTTGCTTGGGGCTCCAAGCCTTGCTGAGCACCTCAACTGCTGAGAGGAAGCAAATTCACTCTCAGAGAAGTGGAATCGTTGTGCTGAGGCACTGAGAGACAGTCAAGCAAACCCGTGTTCACCATGGTCACAGCATCGGTGTGATAAATGATGTTAATTAAGCAGCACATTCCAGCAAGTGTAAGGGAGCTGAATTCCCAAGTGAATCGAAGGCAGCGTGTCCCACACAGACTGAACTGTGTCACGCATGCTGTGGTCGTACCCGAGGGTGGGAAGTAGAATTAGAAACAGAAGTGGGTGCAAGTGACATACCAAAAACTTGTCACGTTCCCATCAGGACATTGTTGCCAATAGGTTCTGGTTCCCCTCACCTCAAACAGAAGTGGGGTTTGCTGCTGCCTTGGTTTATCAGCAGGAGCAGGCAGGAGTTTCAATGGGATTATGCAACTGCTGGAACACAGGAGCAGAGGCAAAGGCAACATCGGACCAGCACTCCTGGTGCTGCACCAAGGAACAGAGCAATCGCAGGAGAAAGCCTGATCTCCCCTGGACTGATTTGATCCTGGAGATAAAAGCCTTACCATGACTATGGTAAATGGGAGGACAGACAAACAGAAGGGATAAAGAGAAACGATAAGGAGCCAAAGGAATGTAAAGATCAAAAGGAACTTAGCCAGAGCTGAATGCCTTCCTGCACAGAGCAGTCTGACCAGGGAGTGACCATGCTGCAGATTAACTGTTTCATTTGCAGCAAAAGAGAGAGAAAAACGGGTCTCTGTGGCAACAGAGTGTGCAAATCCATCAGAGCACTGGCAGAGCTGCAGACAGGTCTTCAGGGGGACAATGCTCTATCTGTGGGGAGCCAGCCTAGCTCAGGGGAAAGCATCTCAAATAGCTGCTGTCATCAGCACATCTTCCTCCGTCCTCACGGATGGGCTGGCCGGCTGCACTGGAAACCAGAGCTCCCAGGCAACCACGGCGCACTTTCCAAAGCTTTGGAGTCAGTAGCAAAGGCAAAGCTCTTCCTAAGCTTCTTGTCCTTGTGTGTGTGTGATGTCTGGGGTTGGACCATCAACAGCTTCGAGTGTTGTTTAAGCTCAAATGGATCAACAGTGAAACTGGAGCCCCGTGACCTTCAGTAGCTCCTTCACCCTATGTCTCTTCTTGGGAACTCCTGTCAGCACCGGGGAGATCCTGGATTCATTTTTAGGTTGATGAGGAGCAAAGCAAGCAGGGTCCCAGGTTAGCAACCATCCAGGCATGCAGGATTTGCAGTGCAATAATAGCAACCCCAGCGTCTCCCACAGTAATCCCAACCAGCAGTGTCTCCTGAAGCCAGAGAAACCCCACACAGCTCCTCGAGCCTCGCAAATTAGCTCCATTATCTTGGCCGTGCCTTCCCTGCTCTCCATCTGCTCTGAGCAGTGGGAAACCAGCGGGGTTTGAACTCCTGCCTGCTCTGAGGGAGCAGCTGAACCTGCAGCAGCCAAACCAGCCTGGGCTCACAGGACAGAGCTTCAGCAGAGGAGGAAGAGGAGAGGCTGGGGCATGATCAACCCCCGGGGTGGCACAGGAGAACAGGGTGACCCGAGGCTGGCACATGACTGTCACTCACACCAGTTACTGCACCCCCGAGTTCATGGTACTCCTGCAAAATAAATCCTGTGTCTGCTGTTACTGCTCTCTCTTGGATGCTGGCCAATGGCAAACGGGGTCTGAATTTCCTGTGAATGGGATTCATTCTGCAAAGGAGCTTCGGCTCCTGCTAGGCAGCAATCTGTGCACAAATCCGGGAGCTGATCTCGCTGTAGAGCAGAGGCCTCAGCCCTTGGAGCAGTCCTGGAAGAAGGGGCAGGCACACTGTGTCCTAATTCCACTGGCACCCCACAGCTTACTGGACAAAGCCGCGAGGCTGCCCGAAATACCTGCTGGATGGGTTCGGCAGCTGGGAAACCTGAGCCGGCTCCCTGCGGATCTGTGCTGCCAGAGCTATTCAAGGATGGGTTTTCTCAAAGTCTTGTCATTTCAAGAGGGAGGAAAATACCCGTGGGCAGAGCACCCAAACAGCCTGGGAACCTCTCCGGGAGTGCTTTGCTGTGCCCTTTTGGTGTGGTGAGTGCCCGGAGCAGACACCAGACACTGTCCCGACATCAGCCCCTCCAGCGCCGCCGGGACGGCGCATGCCGCGGGGCATCCCACCTGGGAATGCTTCCCTGGCTGCGTGGGCAACTCCTGCTCCTCAGTTCAGGGCTTCTTTTAGCTGGTGAGACTCCAGCCCCGCTAAACAGTGTCAGTGTCCATCGCTCTTGGATTCTGTTGTTTGAGCACACTTGTCTGTTCAGTCTCTGAAGTGCAGCGAGCAATCTGCAAACTCCATGGATAAAATAACCTCTGTCCTGCTACAGGGCAGCTTCCACACTCAAATTCTGCCTCGCATCCAGCCTGGGATGCATTCCAGAGTGGTCTCTGCTGCAAGAGCCTTAGGGACAATCAGCTGTATGCAGAGATCACAGCGTGAGTGATTGCGCGGCTTCGCTCTCTCTCCATCCCCTGCAGGGCCCAGCAGCCCTCCAGGAGTGTGCAAGTGGGGGAAGAGGCACAGCTAAATCCAAACCAGTTCCAGTTCTGCTGGACTGGGGTGAACTCTGCCCTAGGGGTTTCCCCTGTATCAGGCACCACAGCTCCACGTCCTCCTGCATTTCCAGCTCAAATGAGAACACAGGATCACAGAATCCCAGACTGATTTGGGTTGGAAGGGACCTTAAAGCTGTGGGAATCATTCCCCCTTGTCCTGTCCCTCCAGGCCCTTATTCAAAGTCCCTCTCCAGGTCTCTTGGAGTCCCTTTAGGCACTGGAAGGGGCTCTAAGATCTTCCAAGAGCCTTCTCTTCTCCAGGCTGAACACCCCCAGCTCTCCCAGCCTGGCTCCTTAGGGGAAGAACAGGAGGAACCTGAGTTACTTCAGAAATATTAACTCTGAAAACTTGGTAAACAAGGGTTAGGAAAAAACAAGCAGGGAAAAGTACTGAAACCAGGAAGTGAACAGTCAAACACAAGGTAATATTAAGTCTTAAAAACCCAAAAACTCAGGAGATCATGTTCAGGCATGAAAAACCAAAACCCAATAACTGTCCTTTCAGAGTCCCCTCAGCTGCCCAGCCTGGCCATGTCCCCTGCAGCTCCACTTGGTCACCACCTTTCCATGACACCGGTCCCTGGCAGTGCAGTGCCAGGAGCAGCTGTGGGCAGGGATGTTTGTGCTCACACTAATGAGCTGCTGCTTTGCCGTGTCCTCAGCGGAGCGTTCCAGGCTGCTGCACACTCTATGTGCCAGTTACAGCTGCTCTGCACTTGGACTTTCTGGTGTTCGCACTGAGGAGGGAAAGAAAATTACTTGCATTTTAAATAACAGCTTAAATCCTGGAGCACGAGACCCAAACACTGGGAAGGAGAGCCTGTTGCCAAGCCATCCTAATCCCAGCCTTTTCCTTCTCTGTGTTTAGCATTCCTGCTAATGGAATTTGGACTACAGCTAATGCTGATTAACATTTCCATGTTAGTTATTTCACATAATCTCTTCTCCAGCTGTGGCAGAGCCTAGAAACGCACCATTTATCCTTGTTCAGTCTCTGCTCCCCAAGCTCTTCCCAGCCAAACCACTGGGAATGAAAGGCTATTGTGTTTAGCTGCCCCTAATATGGATCAATTCTTAAATGGAGGAAAGGTGTCCCTTCCCTCTAAACCTCCATCTGGATACCAAGATTGTGATTGCAGGCCGATCCTGGGGCAGGAACAGGGCCGACTGGGAGGCAGCGGCAGGGATACAACTGAGCCGGACGTTTCCGTGATGGAGCACTGGTAACCGCCAGCCCAGAAATAATCCAGCTAATTTTACACCTGCACTCATTCTTCCCTGCAGGAATTCAGCACCAGAGACCAATGCCTAAAATTAGGGCAGGTTACAGACATGATCCTTAACATGTTAAAAGTAGAAACATGCCAATGGATGCAGTGCTCTCATCCCACTGCTCCAGCCACTTCCCACTCGGGTCACGGGAACATTCCAGACAATGCTTGGGGCATCTCCCGGCTTTGGTTACAGGGCTCTGGTCGGGACAGCCCCCGGCTGCCACGCACAGGGCAGGAGGTGCTGCGGTGGCACAGGAAGGTGCCCAGACTCTGCAGGTCAACCACCGAAACTTCAGTCACCTGTGTCACAGCCGGCTATGCCGGGCAGACCTGCCGTGCTCCCGCCCCAGCTACGGCACTGCCCCGGGCTTGGGGATGCAGGAGCTGAGCGTGGTCGAGTAGAGGTGACAGGGTCCCCAAGCCAACCACTGACAGCTCTCTGTGACATGAGCTCCCCATCCTACTGCACCTTCTCCTTCCAGCACCAGCCTGCTCCACCAACCCTCACCTCCGTCTGCCTCGGTTTTCCCTGCTCCTGGAGTACTGATCCCGTCTCCTCAGAAGGCTCAGGCACCAGTTCGGGATTATTCTGGCATAACTGTTTTTTCCCTCATTTGAAAAAAAACCGAAACATTTTGTGACACAGCAGTTGTTAATCAAAATTAATTTTTCTCTATCATTAATTCTCCAAGGGTGAAAAAAAATACCACAGACGCGTGACTGCATTTGTTTGCAAGATATAATCAGAGCCCACTGTGATGTTGACATTATGGAGGGACCAGCGTTTTCTTCGCCCGGACCTGCGGGCAGGTGAGGCAGCAGCTGCCGCACAGGTTCAGCTGGGGCAGAGACACTTCAGAGCAAATCACGGGGAACAGCTTCTGCTGGGAAACTCCGAGAGACAAAGGATCACGAGGAGCTCCTCCCCGGCCGCTCCCAAGCGCTAATTGCCGAGCCGCTGGACCAAGAAGCAGGCAAGGTTGGCCCAGGCCAGTAATTTTCCCTCCTCCTCCTTGGAGCATCACCTCCACCTGCGGCAGGGCTCAAGCGCAGGCTTAGAGGTGTCAGGGTCAGGGCTCCCCGCGCAGGTTTGGGTGTGGTGGCGATACCTGCCCTGGGCTGGGCTAGCAGCAGGACTGGGGTATCGGGGCTGCCAGCGGCAGGAGGAGCTCGGCCAGCCCTGCATTCCTCGCTCCCGGCATCACTCATGTACTGAGCAACCGAGGGAGGGAACAGGGAAAATCAGCACAGCCCAGTCCCTACCGTGCAGCTCTCCTGGTCTGTCCCGCTGTCCCTCGGATGTCAGAGGGCACTGGAGCAGCAGTGCTGGGCAGCGAGAGCGCCAGGAACCTGCCCTGCTGCTGTACAGGAGCCGCAGGTCCTGGGAAGGGAAGGACCAACCTGTCCCTTAAGCATGGAGCATCTTCTCAGTCCGGGGAGGGGACAGGGATCGGGGCATCCTCTCGGTCCGGGGAGGGCACAGCTGTTTGGGTGCCAGCTCGGAGCCCCGGCATCCATCTACCCCAGCCCTGCTAACGCCAGCATGGCTGTGGGACTCGCGAGCATGATGCTGATCCCGTTTCCATGGAGAGCTCGATAGAGACCAGAAGAGATGGAGAGGGGTGGGAGCTCCATTAGTGCGATTCCGAGCACTGGGGCCCTGGATAACGAATCCCTCTTGTTTATACGGGAAGGGGACGCCGGGTTTCCACTCCCCACCCAATTCAGAAACAAAAGCAGCGATTGTGGCAGTGGGAGCGTCCGGCTGATAGCGCGCCCGCAGCTCCGCAGGGAGGCTGTCCCGAGCCAGCACACACCCGGATGGCCTCTGGAAAATCCACTTCCCTCTTTCCTTGGGGTGTGCCCGCGGGCTGTCGCAGGGCCGGGAGCCAGGGTAGGTGCTCGGCCCTGTCTCCGGCAAGGTTTCCCAGGTTCAGGTGTGCCCGGACCACACCAGAGACCCACGGACCTACATTTGCTGTGCCACAGTGGGGCCAACACCCCAGGGAAACAGCCAGGGACGAGCAAGTAGGAACAGGGACACGTTTCATCCCATCTTGGTGCTCCCGAGGAGCAGGAGTCTGGTCATGCTGCAGCCCGAGGGCCGTGAGCTCGACAGTGACAGTGACAACGGCCAGCAGTAACAAATGCAGCAACATGCCCCGTCTTGAGAAGGAAGAATTTTGGGGTAGAACGTTCTTTTGTCACACACCGTTCTCCAAATTTACAAAGCAAAGCCAAAACATCCCAAAACTTTCTAAAATGTTGGTGCCCCCTGCTCCTTGAGGCAACGCTTCATTGCAGCCCCTGGGGCCATGAGGGAGGGAGGGAGGGAGTGGGGCAGAGAAAAGAGACAAAGTGAGACGAAAGCCAACAAAGAATTAAAAACAGTGCAGCACCGAATTGTTCAAGTGCACCACAGTCTCTCACAACGTCTCTCCCACTTCATTGAATCCCAAGGAGCCCTGAGAATTCACGGGATTGCTCACAAGGCTGCTCCTAATGCGCTGGCTGCAGGAACGCTGTAGTGCAGGGGGAAGCAGGGCCTCCGCGTGGGCACCTGAGGAACCTCTGCTGCCCAGGACATCAGTGGGGGAAGGAGGGCTGGCCTGGCCACCACGTCCTGCCTGTGCCACCGCGCTGTCACCCAGCTTTGATCTCCGGGAGATGGGAGGGAGGGAGCGTGCACAGGTTTGTGTTTGGCAGCTCCATTAGCTGGCCTAACGAGGTAATGACACCCTTGTCCAGCGCTGGCCTTTCCCAGATCACCGAGTTGCTCCTGAAAGGCTGCTTTAGAGAATAAACTAATTAGCCAGCAGCCTTCACTGCTGCATTGAGCAACCCCTCAGTGCCAATTACAGGTGACAGCAGCAGCTGAGCCAGAGCTGCTCCCTGGCCCTGCTGCCCTTGCTGCTCCCCCTGCTCCTGCCAAGGACAGGGACTGGATCCCGTGGGACTCCCACTCTCCACCCATTCATGTTGCCAGTGGGTGCTGCCTGGCCAAGGCCTTCCAGACTCTCCAGCAGCTGGTGGGTGATGTGAAGCCATAGGAATACCCTGAGAATGGAAATCTAATGGTGCCACCCAGCAGCAGCAGCAGGGTCCTCGAGGGGACACACGGCTCCTGGTAGCCCCTGGCACCCCCTGCTCATGGCCCAGGGCAGCTGCAGAAAGCTGCTTTACTCCCAGAGAAGCCGATTACGGCTTCCTGACACCCAGGAAGGCCACACAGGCAGCAGAACCCACAGTGGGGCTGGATTATTTGGTGCCACCTTTCCTCTGGAGGCATCAGCAGGTCCTTGGGGTGACGGGCCAGGGGAGCATCCTCTGCCGTGCCCCCTGCATCTCTTCATCCTTCATCTCATTAATTCCAGTTAATAATTGACAGGAGTGAGGAGGGCAAGGCCTTGGCATAGTCCCGATGTGGCATTAGAGCGTGTGGAAAGCCCGGTGTGCACATGCCTATCGCAGGTAACAGGGAGCCCCATGGAGCCTTAATGGGCTTTGGGACCCGTTAGCTCCTTATCCCCTGGAATAAAGCTCCTTATCTCTTGCAGGGAGCTCCAGAACCCCCAGCAGCTCCGACAGCCCCGGCTCCTTCCCTCGGCCATGTCAGGGCCGAGCCCACTCAGTCTGACCCAGCCCCATGGTCACACGCAATGCCCCCGTGTGATGTGTGCACCCCCAGCACAGACCCCCGGGCAGGGCACATCCCAAAGCACACGGACGCGGCACATGCAGGACACAGCCGGGAGGGTGCCAGGGACGTGGTTATGGGGGGCACTCACCTGTGTGGATGCCATGGCTGAGCTCCACAGGGATCGCTCTGCTCACTCCTCTCCTCTCCCGGCCGTCCCGCGGAGCCGGGGCCGAGACAGCCGAGCTCAGGGCAGGGACCGGCCCCAGGGACGGAGGAAAGTCGGGATCACATCTGGCACAGGCACTGCTGCGCTGAGCAGGCTCGAAAGGGCAGCAGGAAAACAGGGCGAGGATGGATCCAGCCCTCCGCACCCCGTGGCACAGGAAACCACCGTCACAGTGGAGCAAAGGAAGGAAGAAGGCGACACAGCGCATGGGGAAGGGTGCACGGCCGAAACACCGGGAACGGCACAGCCGGAACACCGGGAATGGCATGGCCCCGCCCTCCCACCGGGCTCACCCCGACAGGGACAGTTCATCATCGCTGCTCCCCACGACCTCCTCATACAGTCATTTTCCCTGTGTAAAAGCACCTTTTCCAGGAGGGAACTCGGCCAGCTGAGCTCCTCCAGGCTCCATCACACCGTGCTGTGCCAGGGACTCCTCTTCCAAGAGCCTCCCTTCCTGGGCACTGGGCTTGGCCCCCAGTAGTCCAACCTTGCAAAGATTTAATTTTCTGCTCTACAAACTCCTCAGCTTTCCAGTGAGTACAGCCCTGTCCGAGGAACCACAATCATGAGCACACCCAGCCTCTGTGGGGTCCGAGGGTACCCACAGGCTCTGAGCTCATCTTCCAGCTCTCCAGGGATCTACAAACTAAACACAGGGATGCTGGCACAGCTCCCATCCCTCTATCCCAGATCTAGCTCAAAAAACTGGGCTAAGGATGAGTCCCTACCAGTGATCCAACCTCAGAGCTGTGGTTGAGGCCACTGTGCCTTGGAAAAGAACATGCACATCCCACAGCACTGGGAGCAGGAGCTTTTATTTGTGTGGGTACATGTTGTAACCCTTCACCTTGTGAGACCCAGCCTGAACTCCAGCAGGGCACTTACCCCAGGCTTGCCACGGAATCCATGATCTGAGAGATCATTTCCAACTTAAATAGTTCTGTGAAATCGCTGCCTGGAAGCTGATGATTCCTCAGGCCAGCCCGGAAGAGTTCACCCTTCCCAGGAGGAGCTGGAAGGAGCAGAGGCTCCCAGCTCAGAGGTGCAACAGGGCACCAGGTGTCCTCTCCCTGGGAACCTTGGTTTTTCAGCAGGACCCCATGGACCTCCCCACATAAAACAGAATCACCAGAAAATCCAAACAGGCCTTGGTACAAACACTGTTCTGTGAACACGAGCACTGACAGCAAAAGGCCATTTTCACTCTTGGGGCAGTTGGCAAAGGATAAATCCATTGTTCAGATTGGAACATGATCCTGGCTCCGAGTAATGGCCAGGATAAATAATGAGCAGTAGCTAATTAACAACGCTGAGGCGAGCAGACAGTGATTGGAACAGCACCAGGAGCCAGAGGAGCACCCACCTTCCCACACGGCTCCAGCCCAGCCCAGAGCTGGGCAAGGAACCCACAGCGTCCCTTCCCTACTCCCTGCCTGCCCTGAACAGAATTCCGAGTAGGAACCTGCCTTGGAAGTGCCACAGCTGCTCCCAGTTCTGCCTCAGTTTCCATGGCAACTTCCCCTCACCCCATTGCTCAATATTGTTCTTTTTCCATGTAACAGCAGATCCTGCTGCTCTTTCCAACAGCTCCTTATCCAACTAGACCATCCCAGCCCCAGCAGCACTAGGGGTTGTGCTCAGGACAGGAGGGCACCAGGGCAGGGTGGGACACAACCCTGCTGGATTCCTGTCCAGGGAATGTGCTCACACCTTCCCTCAGCCCCGAGCAGCCCAGCCCATCCTCACCCCCAGCAGGTGCTGGGAGGGCACAGCCCATGCTGGGGACACGTGTGGGACCCTCCTGCCCCTCAGCCCCCGCAGGAAAGGCTCAGTCCCACCCCAGCTGCACCAGACCAGCCCTGGGGCAGGATGGGTCCCAGATCCCTGGACACTGTGGCTTCCTGCAGTAGTATCTGTGATTAAAACCTGGTACTTTGCCTGGAAAGAGCAGCTACTCAGAGCCCAGCCAAGTCCTGCAATGCCTTTAAGAGATCCAACCCCCTCATTCCCTTGGATCAGCCTGGCCAGGACACTCACACGGCAGTGACTGATGCAAACACAAACATCAGAAACCACATTTGAAATTAAAAAAGTTTATTTGCAGATCTGTAAAACAGCTCTGCGAAAGACCAACATTTCCAAACACTACGAGATGAGAATGCATTTTCCTATTGTTAGAATATAAAAAAAGTCACAGTCCTTCAACTACCCCAAGAAAAGCAGACATTTATGAACCAAACATTGAACTTCCAACACCAAAAAGTCACTGGGGTGAATGAGACAGTCAATAGCACCAACACAGGTGACACAGCCCTCGTGGGTCTGTCATTACTATGGAATAAAGCGGGTTAGTGAGGCCAAGCCTCTGGGGAGAGCAGCCCTACGAGCACTGAGTTCAGACAATGACACACCAGAACACATTCCTCTACATCCCAGCGATGCAAACATCAAGCCAGAAACACCACAGAGCTCCCGGGAGCTCCGAGCTTCCACTTCGGGACAAGAAATTCCATTGGAGAACAAGAAATCTTCCGAACTTACGTGGCAGTTCCATTTCACACACACAACTTTATTCACTTTATGTTTACAGGAGCTGTGTGATGGGGAGGTGAAGGACAGGATGCAGAAGTGGACAGTGGTGCAGGATCCAACCCTTGCTCCATGGAAAGGTGGGATTACACTGCTTTCCGGTGGTACTCTGGAGGCGCCACCTCATAGTCACTGGCGCTGAACAACGCAGAGGAATTCTTCGCTAAATACCTACAAAAATAACAAAAATGTTACATTACTTCTTGCCCAAATTCTCTGTTGTTCAGTGGATTTGTGAATCAGGAGGTGTTTGCCCAGACACACAACAGGGTTTGAGAAGCACCAGTCCCACACGTAGCTGCTCACATCAGTTCTGCCAAGCACTTACAGATCTGACAGCTCAGCCAAAAAATCCATTCCAAACAAGCTGCCAAGCACCTCTGGCTACAGGTGAGCTCAGGCAGCTCGGGATTAACAGGATGAAGCTGTTGATATTTGAGGTTCAGGCAGCTGCTGTACCAAGAATCGATTTGCTACTGCTCTACTCAAAGGAGCAGGGACAGGGAACAGGACACCAGGAAGCTCTGTCTGCACAAAGGTAAGGGTTATGTGCCATTAATTCTCATGGAATGGGTTCAGGATTTCTGGTCACTGGGTTCACATTTCTACCTCACAGCCAGAGCTCTTCAGCACCTGCATTTACCTCAGACTGCCCCAAAAGACCAGGGCTATCCCAGGGCAGGTCTTCCCTGGCTACCAGGCTGATTCCTGTCAAACTCTGCTGCAAGGACATCCTCAATTTAGTGAGGGTTTTCTTCCAGCTTCCAATAGCTCCTAGTCATAGAATCACGGAATGGTTTGGGTTGGAAGGGCCCATAAAGCTCACCTCATTTCACATTAAAGTGTTTTATTATTATCAGGATGTTTTCCTCCTAAACATCCCACGGCTACAGGGTACCATAGCACACTAAAGCCCCAGTGACAGTCTGTCCCAGAAATAACATTCCTAAAGTTCATCAGTTTTTAAACATTTGCTCAATTGTTGTTGAGTAACTATTGTGTAATTTAATAGCTTGCTGGAATTATCATCTGCTTTTTTTAGCAGCTATAAATAAATGTTGAAGCATTTATTTTGCAACAAGGAGCAGATGGGACAGGGTAGAAGTGCAGATTAACAGAACCAGAGAAGTGGAGTCTGAGAGGCTTCGTGGCAGTCATGGGGAAGATCCTACACAGAGGCCCCAGTTCTACAGCAATTCTCTGAAAAGGAGCAGCCTCACAGCAGCCTGAGCAACTCCCTGACCTTTCTCTTTCTTGCTGGAAGACCTCCCAAGTACTCACTTTAAGAAGTCATGCAAGTAGTTTAAGAGCAAAGCCAGACTCTTCTCATCCAGGGGCGTGTAGGCCAGCATGGCTCCGATCCGCACTGCTCCAAAGGAAGGACACTTGTCACAAACACTGCTTCAAGTTGTTGTTGAAGTCCACAACTTTACAGCAGCACAGAAAAGCAGCCCAGGAATCTATTCCAATATATACAAGCTCACCTAAACCAACCAGACTTAAAAATCTGTTTCCATCCCAAGCCCCCCAGTGGCTCTGAGCCTTTTGGATACATGGATAAGGAGAGAATGAACCCACACTTCAGAGCTGCCTGTCACAGACTGGAGAGAGGGAAAGAAGCACTTGAACACTTCCCACTGCTTTTCCTCACCCCTGCAGCTGGCACTCACCAAAGAGCCTCAGGAGGTGTGGGGCACCGTAGACCTGGGACATCGGAGCATCCGGGTGATCCGCCAGGATCTCGGCGTACTGGGGCCTCTCGAACTTGTACAGCAGCTGAGTGCCCAGCATGACATTGAAATACTCCTTAATGCCAGCCACCACCTCGTTGACAGCGTATTCCCTGGGGACAGAGAGCTCTGCAAGGCCTGCTCCAAGGACCAAACCAAGGACTGCTCCAGGCTTGGCTTGGGGAGACCACCAAAATCGGGAGAGTCTTTCACAAGGCATCCAGATCTTGCAAGGAAATTTGTCTGGAGACCTTAAAATCTACAGCCACAGGGAGGGGTGCAATTCCAGACCTCCCTGGAAAATGGGAGGCTCTGAACTGAGCTGGGATTTAGGCAAACCAAGAGCAGCAGTTTTCAGTCATCCTCTCCAAGAGATGCACTCTGTGTATCCCACTGGGGACATTCAGCAGCTTTTCTCTTGTCACCCAAAGCTCATCCCAGCTCACACCAGGTTCAAAGGACAATACTGAATTCATTGCACTGAACAGAGGGACAGCCCCCTAACATTTCAGGCACCTGCTCCCTTCCTCCCAGGCCTCTGCTGCCAGATTCCTGCAGGCCTCCAACCTCACCCTGCCTGTACAGGAACTGGCAGTGACACTGAGGAGCACAACTCTCACCCCACCCTGCCAACAAATTTAGAACAGGCATCAGGACAATTACATCAGAGGAGGTTAAAACACCCTGACAAGTCAATAATCTGCTTCCTCTTGAATGGAAGAAAATTACTTCCCCTTTCTGTTCTCCCTTTCAAACAGGAAAGTTTCCTGCAGAGTAGACACACCTTGTTTTGCTCAGGGCTGATTGCTGGGGTAATTACAAACAATAATTAGCTTTGCCCATCTGAGTGTTTACAAGTCCTCGTGCACCTCCCTGGCCCCCAGCCCTGGGCCTGTGAGGGAGCCCGGGGCACTGAGCTCTCCCCACACAGCTTTTCTGGGAAGTTTCTATCAGTTTCTTTCAGGAAAAGGCTTAAGCCAAGTGGGGAAGCACAAATCATATCCAGAAAGCAGAACTGCAGTCTGGAATTACTCTCTCAGGATTTCGGAATAGCTCCATCACCTTGGGCTTGGAACAGGGCACTGGACATGGGGCTGGGCTGGTTTTCCATTTTCCATGGAATCCAAGTCCAACAACAACAGCCAAGGAAGTGTTTAAGGCTGGCCGTGACCACTACTCACTTGTTATCGGTATTTCCTCGGGATTTTTTGTAGTTTGCATAATCCTCCAAAATGGAGTCCACATTCTTCTTGGCAGGGAGGTAGAAGAGCTACAAAAGCAAAACAGAACAGATACAAGTTTGTCTCATTTTTGCAGACATTTATACCTGAAAGCTGAACTGAAACCCTTTTTCACCAGGACGCTTCAGGATGAAATCAGCAGGTTAAGCTGGTACAGGTTATGAAAGGAACTCTTCCAACAGTTTTAGTTGGGCATTAAAAAACCCCAACCAACATCAGCAGCAGACAGTGGAAGGTGTCCCTGCCCATGGCAGGGCCTGGAACTGGATGAGATTTAAGGTCCCTTCCCACCCAAACCATTCCAGGATTCTCTGACTATCTCCATGTGTCCACTTAACACTTGTGCTGCTCAACAGCAACCTGCTGATGAACTGGTAAATGACAGGGTTCCAGTACAGCCAGGCCCAGAGTGACAGCTCCACAGCAACACACGCAGGTGTCCCCCAGAGCTGGGCAGCATCTTCACAGGTACCTGTTTCTGCCTGGTGATCAAGTCCCAGTCATCCACCAGCCATGGCTTCAGCTCTTCGGGGATCTTCACCTTCACTTCAACTCTGTTCATAAACGTTTCTTCCTGAGAAAAGCCAAGCCAGACTAATTACTCTCAGGTACTAATTGGGAGCACAGCACCCTTCTGTTTTGCACCCAAAATCCCTGTGAGGGACTGGAAAACACTCACACTTTCAACTGTTGGATCCACCCGAGCCCTCTTCTTCCGGGGAGGCTGGGGAGTCTCACTGGTACTGCTCCCCTCTCCAATGCCTGGAGCTGTGCACAGCACAAACAGCAGCAGGAAAAAACAGCAGGGAAGATTTAGGAGAAGAATTTCAGAGTAAGGCTCAGATTTTTCTCAGATCACCTTTGCACCTGTTGAATTTTTTGTTGTTTCAAATATTACTCGTGTTCTGGGAGTCCCCCATTTGTGCCAATTTAAATTGCTGCACTGACACTTCATCTGAGGGAGGTTCCTGCACTAGAACAAAACCAGTATGTCATATTTTTGGGGGAGAATTTTTGGACCCAGCAGCTCAGCTTTGCAGCTGTGTCATATCTCTATCTCAGTCAGAGAAAACCTAAGTTTGACTTAGGAAATTATTTCAGCAGATCAGCTTTGCTTTTCAATTGCAAGAGCTCAAAATCCTGACAGACTGAAACAAGAAAAATGTGAATCTTCCCCCTCCTGAGAAGGGAGAGCCCCAGGAGTCCAGGAGGGACAGCACAAGGTGGCAGTGAATTATTGGGGCAGACTGAAGGTCTTATCTCAGCTACGAATCCTTCACTAGAGAGACCCACTCAGATGCAAAATAAGACACACTTACTTTTCTGCTTGTTCTTTTTTGTTTTCCTGCAAGAAGAACACAAATTATTGCACGTATCAAGAGAGTGGCACTTAAGGAAGCCACAGCAGAAAGCCAGAAAATGTTTCAAGCGTTCAGCACAGGGAGCAGATCCTCAGGGGCCTGGGCAGTGTTTAGCTAAGGACACACAAAAGAAATACAAGCTATGACTTGGCTTCAGAGCTGTGGTACCACAAGATTCTTCATGGAACAGGTTAGAATTCACCATTTTTGGGATGTTTTGTCCTTCCCAAGTGCTCTTGGAGAACTGCATGAGATTTGTAGCTGTTTTATCTCAGACAGAATATGGCACAAGAAAACAGAAGTGCTGGGAATTCCCAGAAAAATCTCACTCAACTGAATTAACTTCCAGTAAAAGATTGAAAAAACCCTCCAGTTTTACCACTGCAGCAGCAGACTGAAGATTCAGGAGCACTTTGTCTATTTACTACCCATTTTCAGGAAGTTTTACCTGGAGCACCACTACTCATTCTCAGTTTGCTCCCTGCCAACAGCAGCCTACATCAACTGCTCAAAAACCAGGCATTGGGTGGATAAAACTCTACCAGTCCAACATCAATTCCTTGGAAATTCAGCACTCTCCCAAGTGACTCTTGTTTTCAGGCTCTGAACTGGATTTATCAGGGCCAGGAAACAGGCAAAATTCTGAGGAAGGGCTGGAGATAGGAAGAGTAAAGAGTTTGTTTAAAGTCAGAGCAGCTGAAATGAGGCTGAAACTGTGGGCAGGATAAAGCTCATCCCTCAGAGGGAGCAACTCCCAAGTTAAGTCACTAATAGTGGACTGGTGCATTGAAGAGAAAGGCTTTTCTTCCAAACCCAAAGTCAACAGGGAGGAAGAGGGAGTCCTTCCCAGGATTAATTCACAAGATAAAAATAATGTTAACAATTAGAACAGAATCAGAGTTTAAAAAAACTGCATTAAGATAATTTAAAACCACGTTATTCCCTAATTAGTTATTCAGTGCCGTATCTTCCCTCCAAAACACTTAGTTACCCCTCCTATTTTTCAAGCACCCATTAACTCTGACTGTTTCCTGACTTTTAGGCCCATGAAGTGTAGAATAAACTCACAGAAGTTGGAATTCAGCAGAGCTACATTTAACAGTCAGAAGGTGTTGCATAGGCAGCCATAAAACCTGCTTTAAGTACACATGTTTTCTGTTACAGCTTCCAGTTATCAGAAGATGAGTAATTATTTTAAACCCAAACCTGCATTTCATGCATATTTCTATTTGATCACAGATTGCTCCAAAGCTTTTGGAGCCAGCTGCTGCAGTTTGCAGAACAGTTGCTCTGAAGAGACTCAAATTAAAATACAATACAAGGAGCAGGTTCTGAGCTCTCCCTTCCAACACCAGCACTGCTCCCAAGGCTCCAGAAAACTCTTTGTTACTGGTTTCCATGAACTCCAGGCTGCAGGAAGCAGGCAGACCCCTGGAACCTGCTAGAAGGATCCAGTGCCAAAAGTCTGGAGTCATTTGGACACAGGGAGTGTCCTCCCACTGTACCCAGCCCAACCAAAAAGGCACAGGGCAGAGGAACTGGAAAGGGGCTTTAAATAACCCCAAACAAGGCCCTGCTGCCCAACTGCCCCGGGACCGCCGAGGCCTCCCAGGGTCTGTCCAGAAAGCAGGAAAGAGGGAGGGTGGGATCCTGGGTGGCAGTCCTGGTGGGACAGCCCACCCCTCACTCACCGTGTGGAGATGGCCGGGGTCTCCAGGCAGCAAACGGTGTGGGCTCCATCCCGCCGGAAAAACCTGCGGACAGCAGGGGAGGTCGGAAACAGGGTCAGAGCTCCTGGGCAGCCTTCACACAAGCCAAAGAGCCAAACATTTGCATTTCTGGCAGCATGTCACTACTGAACATTCCAGGAGGATAAGCTGTGCTCACGTTAGAGCCATTATTGCTTGGTTATCTGAGTAATAAATTTTAGAATATAAATTACCTTTCCCTCAGATCCTCCAGGAGTGCTACAAAAGGTAAATTCTGAGGCCCATAGAGGTTGACAGTGCTACCCTTTTAGAACAGTTGTGTGAACAGTTTCTCCCCCTCCCCACCACCAGTACTTTATTTATCTGCAATGAGCTCACTGTACAAGGGAACAATCCAGAAGTTTGATTTTGGAAGTGTATTTTGGGATTTTCCAGAAGCCCTCTCGCCTTTAGCTGTGAGCAGATGTAAGAGGAGCACAACCCAGGGCAAGTCAGAGCATTTCCTCTCCCTCAGCCTCCAAGAAGAAATGAAACTGTTGGAAACAGCGCAGGTGTAGTTCAGAAGGATGTGCTGGATGTGGCACTCCCAGAGGTGAGGAGCAGGATCAGTGCAAGAAGCACATGGGACCTGCTCTAATTTACATCCCCCAAGCCAGGCTGCTGCTTTCCCTCTTCCTTTTCCCAACTCAAGGGATCAGTTTTTCCAATAACATGAAACAGAAGTTTCACAGAATTACCTTACACCTGCCCTGCTGGAGACACCATAAAAGCTCAGGGCAGTGATGGCAGCAGAAAGCCAAGGCCCTCCTGCCCCAAAAATGGCTTCAGCCAGGACTGAGGTCAGGCCTGGTAAGGTGGTGTAAGTTTACCCTCACACAGGGGCTCAAACCAAAGGCATCTTTGCCATTGGGCCTCCCTTGGACACAGCCCTGGGCGGGGTGAGGGGATGAAGGCAGCTCTGACTTTAGGCCCAGGTGAGCACTCAGAGTTCATCCAGGCAGAGAGGGGAACCCCCCTGCTCTCATCCCTGGTGACTCAGAGTGGCAGCAGTGGCACCTCCCCTGCAGTCCCTCCTGCCCTGCTCTCTGCAGTGCAAACCACACACGCTCACAGCTGAGTCAAACCCACACCCACCAACAGCTCCCCTCCCACCACTCACACAGGAGACTCAGGCACAACAGCCCCTTAAGCAGCCAGATTAGTAATGGTCATCATTTAGACCTATTTTAATTAGATTTTAATGACACTCGTTATCAGCTGCCCACACAGGTTTGGGCTGGGTTTTGTCTGACCTCACATGAGGACAGGCAGTGACTGGTCCCTGTGGGAGGTTGGTCCTGGGCTGGCAGAACTCACCTGACCTGGAGCACCTGAGCACAGGGAAGCATCCAGCCAGCACCGGGGTCCAGCAGAGCCACTGGGATCCAGCAGAGCCACTGGGATCCCCTTTCCCCAGACCAGGAGCCAGCTACACCCTTGGTCAGGCTTTGGCTAATCCCAAAGTGAAACTGCTCCAGGATCCAGAGCAAAACCCAGTTCCCTGTCCCCACCTGAGCTGCACTCCTCAAAGCAATGATTCACATTTCATAACAAACCTGCCCCTGAACGAGACATGAAACCTGAGGCTGCTGCCAAATCCACTTCTGAAGAACAGATGGCATTTCAGCAGCTTCCTTGTGAAGGCCAGAATCATAAACGAAGTTAGGAATTCAAAACATCCCATTAATAAGGGCCATGTTCATCATTAAGTGAAACTCTGCCCAAACAGAAGATGATAAATGAGCAGAGCTGGACTGACTGACTGAAAATCTACCATAAAATCTGCCATCTGCCCTGAAACACCAAAACGGTGGAGTGAAGGAAATCTGACAGTCACAGCTCAAATTAAGTTTTTCTAGTAGATGCCTGAGCTTGCTTCTGGTCTCCAAGGATGCAAACTCATTTTTAATTGTGTATTTATTGGTTTAGTTTTGTCAAAACCAGCCAAAGAAAGACTCTTTAAATGCAGTTTTGACAACTGTACCATGAGAAGGCAAGGCATTGTAAGGATTTTATTCCAAACTGCTTGGAAGAACTGGGAAATTCTACAGAGAAACTGATTTTACTGAGATATACAAGAATAATGAGGAATCACCACTTTTTGAGTGTCAAGTCACCAACTTCAGTGGAATAAAGCGAGAAAAATGCAGAGTGTGTCTACTCAGCAACTCAATTCAACATTAACTCTGCATCATCTAAAAGGTGCAGAGTTAAAATTATTAAAATACTTTAACAAAGGCCTTTTTGATACCATTAAGCTTTTGCACAGGCTGTGCCACAAGAAATGGAGAGCCATGAATAGTAAAACTGACAAGCAAAAGTTTGGGAGGTATTTTGAGCAGGGTTTGGGGGTGAGTTGCCTTGTTTGGGTTTTTTATTTTTAAATTAAAAGAATCTTACACTTCAACATTCTTCTGCTGCAGACCAGAAGTCTTCTTGCCCGGAGCAGCTCCTCTCATCTTCCCCTCTGCATATTGTTCCCTTCAAACAAAGCATATTCAGAAATAAGATTTTGGTGGAAAAAGAAGCTTCTTTGATTTTGGTTTGAAACTCATTAATTTCCCCTGATAACTAGATAACCTGACCGAAGCTCTGTTGAACAAATATTCCCTGACAAGCACTTCTCCCACACTACTCACTGGTTGGCCTTCTGGAGTTCTTTTTGTTTCTGCAGGTTGGTGTCCACGTATTTGAGCACTCTGCTTTCTGGAACCCATTCATCCCAGCTGGAAAAAACCCAGAGATAAATCATCACTCAAAACCATCCCATGATTGCCTTCTACACACAACAGCCAATTAAAAGCTTCACAGAATTCGGGACTAAACTCTGCTTTGTGTCAAATCATGGACTGGCACAAGTCGAAGTCAAAGTTACCAAACATTCCCCACTGACTGGAGCTGGAATGATTTCTCTAGGGAAGTGTAACCCTCTGTCATTTCCAGTTTCCCAAACTTGAAGGATGGGCAACTTAAGAGGGAGAGCACTGTCTTAAATTCAAAAGAAGCATAACAGGAAAAAAAATACTCTATGCTTACAAACTTATGGGACATCTGTAGCTATAATATATTACTGAGAAAGTTTCCTTTATCTATTCCAACATTTTATAGGTTAACAAATTCAGCAATAAGATCTTACTGTAAGGAGAAGAGCTCTGATTTCTGTCTGTGAAGGAAACCAAGATGGCATGAATATTTGAAGAATCTGAAGTGAACGATTTAAGAGAACAGGTGTTGGGGAAATTGCCATTACCAGCAGGAATTCCACTTCAACAAAGAGTGGTTCAGCTGAGCAATCTGACAACTTATCTCAAATAAAATACATTAAAAGTGGCCAAAGTATTCTAAAGTGCATCAGGTAAAGCTCTTTTTATAAAGAGTTCTGTGCCATTTTTCAGTAGCTGCCAGTCTTGGAGCATCATGTGGCCAAACCAGTATTGCTACAGGAGCACCAGGACTTCAGAGGCTGGACAAAAGGCAAGGGCAGCATCTAAAAACTGCAGAGAAACATCTCCAGCTGTACCCAAAGACTGTGGGGTTTGGGCAGTGCTTTGCTCAGCTGTTTAAGCCACTTATCCCACTCCTGCCTGTCCAGCTGCAAGAGACTTTTCAGAAGAGGTGTGACACAGGTAACACATTTATGCCCCACAGTGACAAAGCTTTTTGGTATCCTGAATGTTGATATTGGCAAAATAATTCCAAGTCAGGCCATTACAGCTGCAGAAGGCCAAATGAAGGCTGTGCTGCCCTGGCTCTTGCAGCAATGCCACTTTTAATGTCCTTAATTGGAAGCTTGAAGGCAAAAAATAAAACTCAAACAGCACAAGCAAGAAAAGCGGGATCAGGACACCACTTCTGGCCCCCTTCATGGCACAAACAAGGGAAGGAAGGGCCAAATTTATGCTGCCTCATTAAGAGAAGCCACCACACAAACTGATTATGCTCCTGTAAGTGTTGTGTTTACACTGAAACACCCCCTGTCCCTCTGGCAGGAGGGGGAGCAGATACAATTAAAAGTCACATCTAAAACACAAGGCACAGCTTTTAGTCACAGCACAGAGATCAAGGCTGTTGTGACTAAGAGTCCTCAGCATTGAAATGAAACCAAACCAAACAGGAAACTGCTCTCTGAGACTTCTGGGTCTGAAGAGCTGAGGTTTTTAATCACTTAGAAAAAACCTCCACTTCTCCTGAATTCAAACTGAGTGGTAGAAAACAACTCAAAAAAAGGGAAAAAAGTACATCAGTAGAACAACCTCATGGAAGTCCTCACCTTTAATGGGCTCAGCATTTATCTCACAGAGGTGCCTGTAATCCTCAGCCATCTCTCACCTGGAATCCTGCCAGTTTTGCAGGAGGGAAAAGTATCTGCAGGTTTACTTTAATAGGAGAGGCTGGAACTGAAACACTGGCTACACGTGCTGCTAACCCAGCCAGCCTGAACACAGCCCTCAGCAAGCTGTACTGCAAAATCCCCTGCCAAACCTGGGGTAAAAGGCAAGGGCAGGGTATTTGAGTGGTTTTGCTCCACCTCAGTAGGAGCTGCCTTTCCTACCAAGGCACAACAAGGAAGTTTTCATGGCAGACGTTTCTGCCAGGGAGGAATTTCAGTGTTTCCCACCCTGAACAACCAGAACATTCCAGAGCATTCCCATCAGCCTCCTGACAGCTCTGCAGGAAATGGCCAGTTTGGCAATGTTCTCTTTGTGTTACATAAATCACCAGCTTAGGTATAAAATCATTCTGGTCAATCCCAGACAATCTGCCAACAGCAGAGACACGGCAATGCTGCAGCACCCAGCTCACACTCAAACAAAGCATCTCCTTGCAAAGGAAAGAGAAATCCTGCTTTCATTTCATGCAGTACTTACTTTTTATTCCAACCACTGTAATGGATAAAGTATTTCACTTGCTTGTCCTTTATGGCAACCTTTACACACTGGAACAGAGAAGAAAGGTCAGTCAGTCCCAGAGAAAACAAGGAGGTCTCAGGGAGCTTTGCTGCTTTAGCTTGCAGAGTTTCCCCTGCCCCTGAACTTCTTGGCTGTACCAATTAAATCCACCAACTCAACACTTCCTCCAGGGAGTTCAAGTCCTGTTCTGGAGGTGCTGAGATTGAGCTGCCACTGCCCCCTGAGCAGTGACAGAATGAGGCTGCTGTAAAACCTGCAGGGTGCCCCTCTGGGGATCCAGATTTGAGTCTCTTTAAAAGGAGTTATTCTTCCTTTGAAGTAAAAATTACTCACAGGAGTTATAATTGGTATTTTCTTGGCATGCAGAGCCACCTCTAAGTGTTTGAGAGGGCAGAACCTTTGGCTAGACAACATTTTCTCAACACCACACTGTGCTGTACCCTCTTCAACTAAAAACTATTGCCAGAGAGGAACCTATTTCAGGAAACACCTGCAAAATGCCACATATGGAACTTAAACCCAGGCTCATGTGGTCTTGCACCCTGGACTGAGGTTCTCCTGCTCCTGCTGGATCCTCTGCTGCACCAGTGGCTTGTTCTGACAGCCTGAACTAAACCCAGCCACACACGGCCTGTGCTTGTCTCTACTTGTTTTGGAGAATAAAGGGGCTGAGCATGAAGCAAAAGATGACTCAAATATAGTTCTAAGGCAAAATATTTTCCGTGCTGGAGGTTAAAAGGGCCTGAAGTGAATCTCCTTTAACTCTGCATTGCAGAGATGCACAATCAGCTCCTGTTTGCCACGAGCCCTCACACTGCTCCAACACAAAGAGCTGCTCTGACCATCTTGCTGTGGGACACCAAGGATGTGGTCAGGAACAAAAACTGCTGGACTGAGAACCACAGGAGAAAAACAGATCAAAGGAGCAGGAAGAAAGCCAAGGTTATTATTCATTACGACCAACAAAGCAGCTTTTTAAATTAAACCCTTTAAAATAAACAAATAAAACCTTGTAAAATTAAACTTCAAGTTCATTCTGCCAGTGCACGAACTCAGAAGGATCCACTCAATACAAACAGCCAGACAAAAGCTACTTGTGAGCTGGGAAATCCCTTCCAGCACCCAGCTGGCACAGCCTGATCCTGCAACACTCATTCCACTCTGGAAAAAGGAGGGACACAGCACAGCAAGCACAACTGCTGCCCAGCTCTGGGCTGTCTGTGTGACACAAGGTTATTTCCTCAAAACCAGAAGCCTCAATCACCCTCCTCTCTGCAGGCACTGGCACAACAACCCCGAGCACACATTCCCAACAACCTCATCCTCCTGTTCCAGAGATGGCAGAGAGCAGAGCAGGAACACCAAAGTGGGAATGGTTTAGAGCAGCCCAAGCCCTCTCCGTGTTCTAGGTGTTATTAAGCATCACAACAACTTTTTCTCCTGAAGAGAGAAGTCAATTGTTTCTCCTGCCTCCCTGTGTTAACATTTACTGACACTAAATCCTAAAGGATATAAATCCCTGCCTGAGGTACCCCATGAATTTCTGCAAGCCTTCTGACCCACACAGCTACAAGAGCCCTTTCTTTCCCTTTCAGAGGGAGTGGGAGCACTTAAACCCAGAGCTGTGCCTGCAGTAACACTGAGGCAGCAGGGGCACGAATCTGCAGTGCAGGCTCTTGTGGTCCAAAAGCCAGAACTGGGAAACAGAACTGGGAATGCCACTTCCTTTGTCACTGCAATGCAGCTTCTCCGGGGCACTGGTGGTGTTGAAGACCACGGGCTGTACTCAGCCACCTCCCCCTGAGGAAGCTCCAGGTGCAGGTGACCAAGCAGCCATTATCCCAGTGTTCTGGGATATTCCAACAGCCTCTGGGAGCTTACCAGAATAGCTGCACAGTGCCACTGGGCTTCCTGAAATTGCTCTGGAATAGAGCTCCAGGGTTTAAAATTGATTTCAGACAGGTTTTTGTTAATTTTAGTTCCAGTCCTTGATCCCATCTAGAGGCACAGCAGGCAAACTAAAGCACTCCCTTGTTTTCCTGGGGAGCAGTGAGAGCCACCTGCAGCCACACACACCTACCTTGGCTTCATAAAGGAGAGGTCCATGGAAACAAAGCACTCGCTCACCTGCAAGGGAAGCGCAGAGAAACAGCTCAGAGCTCCAGAGGGCCATTTCCATAACTTGTGCCATTGGGAACCACACGGAGCCAGTCCAGGGACAGCCCGGGAAGCCACTCAAAGGCAGGTACTGACTGGAGAAGCAAATTCACTCTCCCACCAAAGGGGATCAGAGCTGTGATTATTGAGACCCCGGAGCAGAGATCCCTGAGGATCTCCATGCAGGAGCAGCTGCACACAAACAGCAGTGCTGGTGACTTTGGCAGCACCTGGCACCAAACCCCACATTCCTGCCCCTCCCTGAGCTGACAGACATTCCCAGATCCCACAGCAAGGCCGGCCAAGAACTCCTGCCCAGCCTCAGTTTCAGCTGCAGCCCCCAAACCAGGCTGGGCTCACCCACGAGCAGGTAAAGCTGCCCCTCTGAGGGGTTATTGATCCAGGGCACTCTCCTAAGATCTCACATCTGCATCTTAAGCTTCTGACACACGAAAGCCACTGTCATCCATGTCCTGTTCCTGTAGGAAGAGCAGCACCTGGCATTCCCAGTCCAGGGAAGTCAGGAAGCGAAGCCCCTCTGCTGCTTCCCCACCCTGCTTCGGGCTGGGGCTGTGCAGCAGCAGCAGAATCTCCTCACTTTGGGGTGTTTAAGCAGAATAAGATTGTCCTTCAGCCTGGTTTTATCTCACTAATAGCCAAGTCTCATCATGTGGTTACACTGTGGGAATTGCAGTGTACTTATCACAGGACATCTGAGTCCACACATTTCCTTCCGGAAGCTGCAGTGCCTCACGTTTTTGGGGAGATGAGCTGCAGAACTGTAAAATGCTTGTGTGTATCAAGAAAGAAAAAGGCTTAGAAGGGCTTTCCCAGAAGCGCCCATTCTGATACATGGGACTGTCGGTGCTTTTATTTAAAAACGTGCCTACAGACAGGGCTGACAATCAGAGGTGACATTATCACTCTCATTGTCACAGTGGTCACTACTGCTGGTGGAAGACACATCTCTGCTTCAAAGCTGTGCAATGTTTTCTAGGAGAGCTGCCCACAGTTACTGAGGAATATTTATTTTTAAAAAACACAAGGATGATTTGCAGAAAGGGTTCTTTGTCTCCATGATAACCCGGCAGGTTCCTGCTCCCTCACACGAGGCCTGTCCCCTGGGTCCACGAACTGTTCCTCATCCCAAAGCTCATCCCATTCTACCCGGCCACACCTTCCACTATCCCAGGCTGCTCCAAGCCCTGTCCAACCTGGCCTTGGACATTCCAGGGACGGGGCATCCATCTTACACCATATTGCTATTTTTATTTATCTTACTTATATCACTCTCAACCACAACCATTACCTAAAAAGCAAAATATAGGCAGAATAAGCCTCCCCAAAAGCCCAATTCACCTTCATTCACCTAAACCCCGGCGCGTTGCTGCAGATGTGGATTCCGGCACAGCTGGAATCCAATGCTGCCTCCATGAATCCTCCTGCACTGCGCTCCCTTCCAGGGGACAATAAATAACAACCATTTTTCAAACGCATTAAAATAAAAATCCCGACAGACGTGAGGGATTTCAGCAGTTTTAATGCCAATGAACGTCCGCGCAGGAAAATGAAGGATGTTTGGAATAACGGGGTGGGAAGGGCCCGCGTGTTATTGGGAGGAAAGAGGAGGGACAGGAAGGGACAAAGACTGCGGGAATTCAGCTTTCCCACCTATTCCCACCTCGTTAGGGCTGAGCAGGGAGCGATGAAAGCCAAATCCCCCCGAACCACGAGCATCGGGGCGAGACCCCCGCGCCGGGCGCGGCCGCGGCCCCGGAACCGCCCGGGCCCTCCCTCCCCGCAGCCCCGGGCCCTACCCGCACTCACCCTCCTGGAACTTGGGTTTGGGGTCCTGCTTGGGCGCCATTTATAAGGGCCGGTCCCTCCTCCGGCCGCTC
>VZRS01005199.1:57472-136882 GCA_013398055.1 Ifrita kowaldi | reverse complement strand
GCAAACCCCAGCCCTGACCGCCCGAGGGCAGGAGGGGCAGGCGGAGTCCCTGCTGTCCCTGCTCCGTGCCGTCCCAGTGGCCACCAGTTAGCAGATCCAGCTAGTGTCTGGGTGCCTGGCGCCACCGCCACGGGAATTCGGCATCGAGCGGGGAGAAGGGGTGGGAGAGGAAAGGTGAGGAACCCTGCAGGTAACCACTGCACCCGCTCTTCCCAGAGCCGCCCCCGCCGCGCTCCGGCAGCGACATCGTCCATCCCATCAAGGTCGACGAGAGCGGGTCCTTCCTGTCCTATGACTTGTCCCACCGGATCCTGCACCGGAGGTCTCCTGCCTCCAGGAGCAAGCTTCCTGCCTTCTATGAGCTGCAATACAAAGGGCAACCCCTGAAATTCAACCTGAGCCTGAACAGGCACCTCCTGGCTCCAGGGTTTGTCAGCGAGAGGCGTTTCGGGGGCATTGCCGGCGCCAAGATCCAGCCTCACTCCTACAACTCCTGCCATATGATCGGGGAGGTCCGGAGCCGGGCGCTGCAGGGAGGCCTGGCTGCCCTCAGCACCTGCGATGGCCTGGTGAGTACAGTCCCAATCCACAAGGAGCCTTAATCCATAAGGGAATAGCAGGAGCTGGGTGAAACCCTTTCTTCTGCCAAAACTGATACCAAAATTCCCAGCAGAGCAGAGTCAACATCTCATCTGTAGGTCTGGTGCAGCCATGGGTGAGCTGACTGTGAATTTCCCATGGATTCCAGCGGTTTGGGAACTCTCCAGGGCTGGGTTTACTTGTTTGTGTCCAAATTCCCAAAGAGTAAATCTCTGCCTTCTAGTCCATAAATGTGGGATTGTGAGGAGCTGGAGGTGTTACTGATAGCACAGCCCCTGGGTAGTGAAGCTGCTCACTGTTTCCTGAACTTTCCACTGCCTTACTCCACTTCAGGTGTTTCCAAAGGCAAAAGTGACCTGGAAGAGTGGCGGTTTGGGGGAAAGGGCTTAAAACCTCCTGTGGGTTTGCAGAAATGGCTCCAAATAACTGATGATGCAGTGCTCATGCTGGCGTCTCTCACTTTGGAGGGAGGACAACTCCATCAGATCCTCCATGGCTTCCAGAGGGCAGGGATAGGTGGATATTGGGAAGAGGATGAGGCCTCTGAGGGTGATATTGTGAGGGTGTGAGGCCCTAGCACAGGGTACCCAGAGAAGCTGTGGCTGCCCCTGAATCCCTGCAAGTGTCCAAGGCCAGGTTGGGATAGTGGAAGGTGTCCCTGCCCATGGTAGAGGGTGGGACTGGATGAGCTTTAAGGTCCCTCCTCACCCAAACCATTCCATGATCCCATGATTCCGTGATCACTCCCAGTCCCAGGTTCCTCAGGGTGAGTCGGGGTGCAGGTGGCCTCACGGTGCCACTTTGTGTCTCCCTGCCAGAAAGGTGTGTTTCGGCTCATGGACGAGGACTATTTCATCGAGCCCGTGTCCAGCAGCCCTCGGGAGGAGGGAGCAGCACAGCCCCACAGGATCTACAAGCGCCAAGTGCCCAAGGACAGGGCCGAGCAGGGCAGGAGAGCCCCGGCTCCACAGGAATCCTGCGGTGTGCGAGGTACTGTCCCTTCCTCTGGCCTTCTGGCAAAGTTGGTGACACCGGTGACTCAAATGGGTGCTGGACCTCAGGCCTCTTGCTGTCATCGTCTGCTCCCAGCCCTGCTGCAGGCAGGGGGATGATGTGGAGGTGGAGCATTTGCTTTCATTTCAATGAAAACTTTGCTTTTTGATCTGCCAGGGCATTGGACTTTGGGAGTGGAACTCGGTCGCTGCCCCGGGAGTTCCTGGGGTGGGCAGAATGCGTGTGGGTCCTTCCCTGTTCAGACCAGATGGGTTGGATAAACTCCTAAATCCAAGATTTCAAGTACTGAGGAATTCAGTGCATTCCCGGAAGCTCATGGGCACTTTACTCCCTGATGAAGCTGCAGTGCATTATGTGCTGCACATTTCCTGGAGCTCTCTGCTGTCACAAACTGGGGTTTGTTTCTGTAATAGGGTTATCTTCAGGCATTCTTCTGATAATCTAAATTAATTATTTAATCTGTGGTAATAATCTTAATGGCTTCTTTTAGGCTTTGAAGTCTATTCTTGACTCAAGTCCATTCTGGACTTTGAAGTCTGTTCTTGAAAATTATTTTCTCTGGGTATACCATGGCCTGTGTGTAACTCATGTGGATCTCCTCTGTAATCAGAGCTAGCGGGGTGGATGTGCTGTGCATGCCCGGGAGAGGAATCCCAAAGGAATCCCAAAGTCTGTAGGATTTTAGTGACTGCCATCCTCTCACTGAGCTCTGCTGTGCTGCTGGTTTGCTTTGCCCCACAACAGGCAGGCAGGTGCTGCTGGTGTTGTTTCGCTCCTGTCAATACACGGGGCCGCCTGTGTGCACAGCTGGGCGAGTGTTGGACAGGGATCATCCCAGAGGGAAATGCCACAGGAGCCCCCCAGGACCCCTGGGCACCCCCTGCTCTGCAGCAGCCTCACGTCCCGGCTGGGAGCTCAGCAGCCAAGGACACAATGGGAACAAGCTCCAAGGAAGCTGCTGCGATTAAACTGTCACAGTGGTATTAGCAATTCATCAAGTGGTCCAGATAGTTGGGATTTTTCAGGCTGGGGGATAAAACGCCCTTTCACAGCTAACATTCAGTACAGCCCAGAAAATGTAGGAGTCCATTGTTAGGAAAGTGAGGCCGGGCCCTCCGAAACCGGCCATGAAAGCGATTCCCACTGTGTGGGATGAGGTTTGTAAAGCCTTCACCCAGCTTGGGGCTGACCCTGACCTTGCTCTTGGAGCCGCGTCACAGGAAAAGTCCCCGCTGGACAATTCCCAGTTGCTGGTGTGCGTGAGGAGCGGCCGAGCTCTCCTCCGCCTCCGGACTCCGCTCAGCCCAGTGAACATTCCCATTGTTTCCCCTTGGGAAGGCGCAGAGTCCGGTCTCCGTGTGCCTGAGGGAATCTCTGTGCTGGCCTGCAGTGTCTCGGCTTGCCCAGGACTCTGGTGCTTGTGGGATTTGACTCCGGTCACCAGTCCCACTTTGGGGGCACAGAGTTTATTGTGGTGGGAACTGTCCCTTCCTGAAAATATGGATTTGGGATGATCTGAAATGTTGAGCCACCAGGGTTTTTCTCAGGTTGTTTCTCAGGCATCTCTGCAGGGTTGTCTATAAATTCCTGTGTCAGTACAAACGCTAATACATCTCTGGGAGAGTTCCTCGTTCCTTGTGAAATATTGCAAACCCTCTTCTGGTCAAAGAAATTACTTCGAGTGCTTAGTTTATTTTTTTTGTGTCATGCTCATGTGCAGCAGACTGAGCTCAGAGTCCTTTGGAACAGAGCACAGCAAAATGCACACAAGTTATTGAGTTATGGGTCTAAGTGTGGAGCCTTCTCCACATCAAAGGGGATTCCTGTGAATTAAAAAAGAAGATATTTTATCAAAGGTGCAGGCATTTTATCAAGGAAATTTTTTCCCCTTTATTCCCCTTACATCCCTCAGAATCTCAGGAAAGCCTGGAGCGGTCTGAGAGGCGCAGGGAAAGGTGGGAACAGAAGCAGCACAGGAGGAGAAGGATCAAGCAGCGCTCCATCAGCAGGGAGAAGTGGGTGGAGACTCTGGTGGTGGCAGACACCAAGATGGTGGAGTTCCACGGCAGTGACAACATCGAGAAGTACGTGCTGACCGTCATGAACATGGTGAGTGCTGGGCCCTGCGGGGCTGGGACGCAGGGAACCACGGAACCGTGGAATGCTTTGGGTGGGGAGAGACTCAAAGCTCATCCAGGTGCACCCCCTGACACGGGCAGGGTCACCTTCCACCGACCAGGTGGCTCCAAGCCCCGTCCATCCCCTGCCCCATCCCGTTCAAGGGATGGGTCAGCCACAGTCTCCCTGCATCAAAGACCCCAGGGCTTGCCAGGAGTGATCCCTGGTGGAACCTTGGCATACCCCCACCAGCAGGTTGTTCCCACCCTGCCCTCGCCATTGCTGCCGTGCCCAGTGCCCCAGCCCCACGGGGGATGGGCAGGTGGCAGCAAACCTGATGCCAAAACCTCCCTGCAGGCAGGAACAGCTCAGCCAAGGCCATTTCACCTTCCTGTGGGGCTTGAGGGCTGTTCCCTTGTCCTTCCCTCCTGGGGACGGGGGGCACGGCCTCCCAGGGAGCTGCCAGAGAGGACAGCTGAGGGAAGGAGAGCCAGACTGTGCTGGTCTCCACTGGGAATCTGGGGGGGGCTTTGCTGGCACCATAAAACAAGCAGATAAGTCTTGGGGAGGTGGTTCAGTCTGTCTCTCTGCTGCTGCCAGGGTAGCACCTCTGCATTCCAGAGGAGAGCTTTGGTTGATGCCAGGAAAGGGTGGGATTGGGCAGAGGACCTCAGGTAACATCCCTGGATTTCTGGGGGGTGGTGAAGGCACCCAGAGAGCACCAAATTCCTTTGAGATGTTAAACACATCCATTAGGAGTGAGAGCAGAGGGGTTCCCCGGGCGTTTCTGACTGAGTTCCAGTGTCTACGCAGATCATTTCGAGTGTAAATGGATTTCATGGCAGGCCTCACTCCAGGCCCGTGTCTGTTCTTGTCTCCCATGTGGGGAATTCCCGAGATGTTGTCAACAGCCTGCAGCAGCTTCCCCTGGAGCTGCAGTTCCTGCAGCTGGAGGTGCCAGCAGCAGTGTCCCGGGCTGCTCTGTGCTCCCAGCTCTGTTCCCGTGGCTGTCCCACTGCAGGTGGCGGGGCTGTTCCACCACGCCAGCATCGGGAACCCCATCAACATCGCCATAGTGCGGCTCATCCTGCTGGAGCACGAGGAGGTGAGGGCACAACAGGGACTGAGCCCTGGCAGCCGGGCTGGGATGGGCTGGGAGCTGGTCTGGAAAACCAGGCTCCCTCCTGGGCTGTCCTCATGGCCTGGCCGACCGTGTGTTAGAGAAATCCAGGTGACCACGTTTGCCTCCTGGTCTTGGCTGGTAGAGCCAGGGGCGGTGTGGGCAGGGGAGCTGCAGAGTCTGGTTTTTGGGGTGGTTTATGATAACACAGCGTCAGTGAGGTGGCAGAGGGCTCTGGGTCACTGCATGGTCGTGTCCCAGCTGCTGTGGTGGCTTTGGGGGGTCTGAGGCCACTCAGGGGCTCCACAGCTGTGTCCTTCACCCTCAGCCAGCACAGGGGGTTTTCCTGCAGTGGTTCTTAACCCCTGTTACTGGATGATTTAATGTTTTGGTTGAATCACAGATGAAAAGAAAGCAGGAAAAGGGCTGTCTTCCCACCCAGCCTACAAGCTATAAACATGGAGCTATTCCATCTGGATGGCAGTCACTCCCAATTTCGCTCTCATGTATCTGGGATCAGACCTCTCCCCTCCCCATCCCAAAATCCAAACAGCTCTGGCAGATTTCCCTTTATGTTGGCAGGAGGACCTGAAGATCTCCCACCACGCAGACAACACCTTGAAAAGCTTCTGCAAGTGGCAGAAGAGCATCAACGTGAAGGGAGACTCCCATCCCCTGCACCACGACGTCGCCGTCCTGCTCACCAGGTGAGGAGCCCACGCGCTGGTTGAGGGCTGTAGGAGCTGCTCTGACAGCTAAAAACTCACCTGGCTGCAGGTGGGGGCAGGCAGGGGAACATCTCCGTGGGAGCTGTTGAAATCTCACTCTCCCTGCCTGGACCCATGCATGTAAGATCTGTAATGTCAAATCTGGAGATGTTTGGGTCCTCATGGCTGGAACTGCTGTGGAAGGTGTCCCTGCCCCTGGCAGGGGGTTGGAATTAGATGATCTTTAGGATTTCTTCCAACCCAAACCATTCCATGGGTCTGTGATTCTATGAACTGGTCTCAAATCTCAGGTTTAAACCTGGACACAGCTCTCAGTTGAGGTTTCCAACGTAGGTTTTCACCGTGGCCCTGTTGCCAAGCCCCAGAACGGCTGGATCTTCCCAGGAGTTGTACACAGGGATTAATTCTCCTTTTTCCCTCGGAGGCTGGGCTTGGCAGAGGAGCCTCTGGGAAGCCCCTGACCTCCCACAGAGCTGGCAGGAATTCCTGCCTCTGGCCAAGTTTGTGTACCTTGCAGTCAAAGCCTGGTTTGAGGCTTTCAGGCTGCCGTGAGTTGGCTGTTGTGGTGGTTTGGGTGATGATTCACAACCCAGAACAGCTTTATCTTCTCTGGGAAGTTGCTTTGTAGCAGAAATGAGGCACTTCAGGCCTTGTACTTCAATGGAGCTGTTGTTCCTGGGTGGCTGGAGCTGCCCTGGAAAACCACAGCACCTCTGGGATGTGCTTCCCCATAGC
The DNA here is from genome assembly GCA_013398055.1 of Ifrita kowaldi. Classification (NCBI taxonomy): domain Eukaryota; kingdom Metazoa; phylum Chordata; class Aves; order Passeriformes; family Cinclosomatidae; genus Ifrita; species Ifrita kowaldi. Next base: position 130,567 of record VZRS01005199.1, on the reverse strand, counting down.
ATTGCTTGATTATCCTCAGCATCAGCTTTATTTATACAATGGAATAAACGTAGCTGGGCTGGCCAGCAGCTCCCATTAATCAGGCTTAATAATGAGCTGGGGATACTGGGAGAGGAAAGGGGAAAGGAAAGGTCATAAATGTTTCCCCTGTGGAAGGATGTTGGATGTCTCCATTCTCACTCCTGTTTGGCTGCTGTCCGTGTGCCGGGTCCTGCCGCCTTCCAACGCCCTCTCTGCTCTGTGTCTGTCTGTCTGTCTGTGTGTCCTCATCCCCTTGGCCAAGGAAGGACATCTGTGCTGCCATGAACCGGCCCTGTGAGACCCTGGGGCTGTCCCACGTGGCCGGGATGTGCCAACCCCACCGCAGCTGCAACATCAACGAGGACACGGGGCTGCCCCTCGCCTTCACCGTGGCCCACGAGCTCGGACACAGGTAACCCTCTTCCTCCTCCTCCTCCTCTTCCTCTGCATGCACTGTGGGGCTGGAGAAGGCACAGAGGGAAGTTGGGAGTTCCCAAGTGGCTCCTCACTGGTGCAAACCCTCCCTTGCTCCCTGGGGACTTCATTCCAGAGTTAAGTTTTGGGTTGTCCCAGCTTTAGTGAGAGCCATGTAATCCAAGGCAGCCTGGAGAAATTGCACTTGTGTATTGTCCTGTAGTGGTTTGGGAAGGTTTTGGAGCAGGGATTGCCCATTGAGAAATTTTAAAGTAGGATCTGTCTGTAGTATCAGTGAGAAAATTTTGCTTGCCCCAGTTTCAGTTAAATTTTGACAAGGTCACTTGAACATTGCAGTTCCCGATAGACATCTGTGTGTGGGAAAACACCCACCAGTGTGATCTTGTTGAGTATTCCTGAGTTTTCAGTGGGAAAGCTGAAATAAAAGCACGGGACAAAGTTCAGGGCTGTCAGTAGCACATCCCCCAGGGCAGATCCCTGCTCCTGTGCCGGGAGCGGGGCCGGGGCCGTGCCCGGTGTCGCGCTGTGCCGGGAGCGGTGGTTGTGGTGGCTGTGGTGGTTGTGGCTCACCTCCCCTCCGTGGGCTGTGCTCTTACACAGTTTTGGGATTCAGCATGATGGAAGCAGCAATGACTGTGAGCCAGTTGGGAAAAGACCTTTCATCATGTCTCCACAGCTCCTGTATGACACGTCCCCACTCACCTGGTCCCGCTGCAGCCGCGAGTACATCACACGCTTCCTCGAGTGAGTGCTTCCTTCTCTTCTTCCTCACTGCAGGGCTTGGGGGGATGCTCTTAACTCTGCGATCGTCTGTCTGAGAGTGTTGGGGGTCTCTTGCCCAGAGCAGCTGTGGCAGCCCCTGGATCCCTGGGAGTGTCCAAGGCTGGGTTGGACGGGGCTTGGAGCAGCCTGGGACAGTGGAAGGGGTCCCTGCCCGGGGCAGGGGGGGGGGTGGGGTGGGGTTTAAAGGNCAGTGGGAAAGCTGAAATAAAAGCACGGGACAAAGTTCAGGGCTGTCAGTAGCACATCCCCCAGGGCAGATCCCTGCTCCTGTGCCGGGAGCGGGGCCGGGGCCGTGCCCGGTGTCGCGCTGTGCCGGGAGCGGTGGTTGTGGTGGCTGTGGTGGTTGTGGCTCACCTCCCCTCCGTGGGCTGTGCTCTTACACAGTTTTGGGATTCAGCATGATGGAAGCAGCAATGACTGTGAGCCAGTTGGGAAAAGACCTTTCATCATGTCTCCACAGCTCCTGTATGACACGTCCCCACTCACCTGGTCCCGCTGCAGCCGCGAGTACATCACACGCTTCCTCGAGTGAGTGCTTCCTTCTCTTCTTCCTCACTGCAGGGCTTGGGGGGATGCTCTTAACTCTGCGATCGTCTGTCTGAGAGTGTTGGGGGTCTCTTGCCCAGAGCAGCTGTGGCAGCCCCTGGATCCCTGGGAGTGTCCAAGGCTGGGTTGGACGGGGCTTGGAGCAGCCTGGGACAGTGGAAGGTGTCCCTGCCCGTGGCAGGGGGTGGGATGAGATGAGCTTTAAGGTCCCTTCCCACCAAACCATTCCATGATTCTGTGAATCCTCCCTGGGTTGCCTCACTCTGTGCTGTGAAGGGGGGCCAGGAGTGTTTGGGGCAGGCACGGGGGCTGTGGTTGCACGGATAAAACCGGAGTGTTTTCCCTGATGCTCTCTGCAGGTTCTGCAGAATCTCTTCAGTTCTCTCTGCCTGACATGGGCAAACCAGACCCAGCCAAATTCTTCCCTGCCTTTGTTTATTTTTAGCACCCGCGGCTGATTTTTCAGCCTCTTGTTAGGAAGTTCCGAGGAACACAGCCCGGAGTTTGGTTTGTCAGCCAGTGGCTTGCACTGGATTAACATTTTACCCCCTTGCTACGGGAAGGTTTGAAAACAGTGAGGAGCAGTGAGGGGAGAGCTGGGCCAGGGGCTGGCGTTCCGTGGCCTGGAGGCTGCCAGGGCCAGGCTCCCGCTCCCAAATCCCAGCCTGGGACATGTGGGCTTGGCCCCGTGCAGGGGGAATTGCTGCTGATTTATGGCTTTCAGAGGAATGGAGCTTTCCCGCATCCGCAGCGCTCTTGGCCCTCTGCTTTTAACCTTCACTTTGGGATGAAGAATTTCCTGCTTGTGATGACCCTGGGCTGCTGCGAGCTGTGATGGGGGAGACAGAGCAGCTGGAAGCTGCTCTGGTGGGATTTTGGTCTCTTTGCTCCCCCAGAAGGAGCAGCTCTTCCTTGGGAGCGGCACAGGGCCCGGCAGGCGCCTGTCACCGACTGTGACACTCCCAGGCCGGGGAGAGGCTGGGGCCAGCACTGACATGAGCGTGTTATAACGGGATGTTGGCAAGAGAATGGGAAGGAGGGAGCCAGGAAACAGGACCCTGCTGACCTGTGGTTGCTGGATGTGCTTGGAACAGACCTCACGTTTGGAAAAACCACACTCTCAGATGATGATTATTATTATTTTACACAAGATTATTATTATTTTACAAGCACTGCCGAATGTTTGAGCATCTGAAAGCGATTCCCGGCAGCAGCACAGCCCCAGTGCTGCGGGTCAGCACTGGCTGAAGCTGGGGCTGCAGGGTCAGGGTCTGCCTGGACATGAGGGGGCACTGGGAGAGGTCCTGTCCCTGCTGTGGCAGTGGTGTCCCCAGGGAAGGTTTACCCTCGCTCAGACCAGTGTAGGATGCTGGCACAGGGTGGCTGGTGATGCTCCTGTGGTGGGGGGACCCTTCAGTCTTTGCTCTACATTAGACAACCAGATTTTCAGCCTCTTTCCAGTGCTAACGCTCTGCTTCCATCACCCTCCTCTTCCCAGGGCCTGGGGCCTGCTGCCCTTCTCCTGCCCGTGCCACTCCTCTGCCAGCTCCACCAGCTCCATGTTGTGCAGCTGATTCTTCCCAAGCTCCAAGCCTTGCTTTTGTTTTTGCTGAATTCTGTCCTGGCTTTTTTGGACCCTTCCTCCAGTTCTCTGCGAGCTTTTGGAATTTTAATCCTGCTTCTCAAATGTATCTGCAGATCCTCTCAGCCTGCTCACAGATGGAGATTTAATCATCGTTCCATCCACTCCATCCTCCAGCTCGTTAAGGGACGGGCTGGAACAGGCAGAGCAGTGCAGGCCCCTGCATCTTTCCCTGTGGACTGGGATTTACTGCAGATCCCTGAAAGCCAGAGGGAAACTCAGGCCAGTTTTTCCCTGCTTGGAGATGTGTTTTGGCCAATTGAACAGACCGGGAGAATGATTGTAAAATATTTAACAAAGAAATAGATTCTGGAAAAGCTGGAAGGCTGAGGCAGATCCCAGTCACCCCAACAGAGGACAGAGACCCCTCCATAAGCTGGGGCAGTGCAAGGAGTGCCCCAAGCAGGTCGGAGGAACAGGAGGCTCGGGACAGTTTGTGGGGGACCTGTGGGGCCCCAGTGCTGGGACACAAACAGGCAGAGGGTGAAGAGTCCAGAGCAGCACGAGTGTCACATCTGGGGCTCATCCAGGTTGAAGTGCTGGAGCCTGGACTTTTTCCAGTAAGGATACCATTCCTTCCACTTTTAGAGAAAACACTCCAAGTGTAAAGAATGGGGTGAGCTTTAAGGCTCCTTCCAGCCCAAACCACTCCAGGATTCTGTGATTCTATGGAAATATGTGTGGAGGTGCCATGGAGTGACCCCACTGTGTGCCTGACACAGGCTGCACCAGGACCCTGTGTCCAGCTGCCCAGTCCATGCTCCGTCCATCCTGGCTCAGCCCCACATCACCCACAGCGATCCTTCTCTTCCCACTGGGCTGAGAGCAGCAGGATGCTCCTGCTGTTGGGAATTTGGAAACGGAGACTTTCAAGCCCCTGGGCTGCTGAGAGCAACCCATTTCCTGGTTTTCCCCACAGGGAAATATAATTTTATTGCAGTAAGGATATACATGGGAGTTTAGGGGCTGTCTCCAGCCAAGGGAGCTGTTTGCAGGTGTCCGGTGTGGAACTCGGTGGGTGGGATGGGAAAGGGAGGAAGGGGTGCTGGTTCTGCTGGGCATCACCCCAGGCACTGCCAGCACCCCAAAGCAGGAGCTCTCCTGCTTCCAGCCCTGGTTTCCGTGCTGCTGGTTTGGGTTAAAAAGGAATCTCATTTCAAGTTAATTCAGAGCTGTTCCCAATCACAACAAACCCGAGTAATCTGATCTGCCACGACAGCGTTGCCAGAGGCTTGGCCTTGCTGGAAACAAGTTTGTTTAAAGCAACACTGAGGGCTGAACTGGTGACAATTCCGTGTGTGTTTGGGAAGTATCGGAGCAAAAGCAGTTGGAGCAGCAGGATGCACCGCCCGCCTTGGCCTCTCCACTCCCACCTCTGCTCCAAAGAAATCCTGTCCAGCCTGGTTTGAGCACTTCTGTGGTGGCAGTATGGGGATGAGCACATTTGGCTGCTGATAATCTCCTTTATTCCTGTTAGCAGGGTCTGCAGGGACATTTCTGGAGGTTGTGGGTCCACCGAGACATTTATGATTGTTGCCCCTTCTGTCTTTGCCCCTTTGCCTTCCCCATGTCCTGCTATCCCTGGGAGACATGGGGGCATCGCTCTGGGGGGCTCCCACCCCAAAAAGGTACCCAGAGGTGCCCATCCACACCGGAACAGCTCCAGAGATTGCAGAGCCAGGGTTGTGTCAGTGGGAAATGCTGATAGCTCCTCATCCTGGGACATTCATCAGCTGCTGTTCCCCCCCCGCCGGCATCTGCCAGAGGTGTTGGATGCCTGGGGTGACACTGCTGTGACCTGTCTCTTCCAGCCGGGGCTGGGGGCTGTGCCTGGATGACCCCCCGGCCCGGGAGGTGCTGGACTTTCCCTTGGTGCCCCCGGGCGTCCTGTACGATGTGGGCCACCAGTGCCGGCTGCAGTACGGCCCCTACTCCACCTTCTGCGACGACATGGACGTGAGTGGGGTCCCTGGTGGGCAATGGACTCTGGGGGGCTCTGGGCTGGGGCTTTGCTGGGGCTGTGCTCTCCCTGCTGGAGGGTTGGATCTGTGCTGGAGGGATGGGTTTGTGCCAGAGGGATGGATCTGTGCCAGAAGAAGGGATCTGTGCTGGGATCCACGGCAGGAACCGTGTCCCTCTGCTTCCCACAGAGCGTCTGCAACACGCTGTGGTGCACGGTGGGGAACACGTGTCATTCCAAGCTGGACGCGGCTGCGGACGGCACGGCGTGCGGGGAGAGCAAGGTAACAGGGGGGACACCCCTCCATGGCCTCAGGGACCCCTGGTCCTGCACACACAGGAGCTGTGCAGGGTCCAGTGCAGCGATGGGCTCATCCCACTGCCCTTGCTCAGCCCAAACACCCACTGCTCCCAGCAGGGACTGCCTTCAGGGAAGCTTAAAAGTCCTTGGGAAGGTGACTCACTTGGGATTGCCTGAATCACTTGGGAAAGTGAAACCCACCATTAATGACCGTGGTGGGAGAGCACAAGGCTCTCCTTCTGCTGCCGTGGTGGATGCTCATCCCTGGGACCTTCCCCACTGCTGGGGAGGCACCTCTGAGCCCCTCTGGCTCTTCCCTCTGGGCTGACACTGAGCTTTGAATCCCCTTGCTGAGGGGTCTCCATGGAGGTTTGGCTTTGTTGCCTCCCTCAGATCCTCAAACAGCCCAATATCTCTGAGTTTCCCATTGCTTGAGGAGCTTCGGGCTCTGGCAGAGCCCAGCTGACCACAGGCACCTCCATGCAAGTGAAGCATGGATTTCCACGGGACGATCTGTGTGCTGGGCCTCAGCGCTCCCCATCCTTAACCTTGTGTTCTCCTCTTGCTGCCTGTCCCCCCGCAGTGGTGCTTCAATGGCGAGTGTGTTCCCGTGGGATACCGGCCCGAGGCCATCGATGGCGGCTGGAGCTCCTGGAGCTCCTGGGCCTCCTGTTCCCGCAGCTGTGGTGCAGGAGTGCAGAGTGCTGAGAGGCAGTGCAGCCACCCCACGTAAGCCAGCCCTGACCCTGGGGCTGCCCACACCCCCAGGACACCAGTCACGAGTCACAGAACCCTGGGATGGTTTGGGTTGGAAGGGACCTTATTCCATCCCCTGCCCTGGGAGCGTTGCAGTGTGACTCAAACAAAGGGCAGAGACTCCACACTCGGAGATGTAAAACATATCCAGCATCCTTTAGTGACAGAACAGCAAACCAGGCATTCTTAGAGCCTGATTCAGAGTTGTTTTGAAAAATCCTACTGCAGTTTATCACCCTGCTGCATTCCATGAGCCAGCGCTGGCTCCTGCCTGGAAGTGTCCAGGCATTGCTGGAGGAGCTGCCATCTCCATCCCAGGATTTCTGGGCTGATCCATCTGCTCCCCAGATGTCCCCTTGGTCACCAAATCACTGTTGCGCTGGATTCAGCCAAAACCCCCGGCTTTCCCTGGTGTCAGAGCGCCCTGGGATGGGGAGGAAAAGGGCTTTGTAGTGATATTCCAGAGGAGTCATTTTTCCATGGCATGGGGAGCTCTGGCAGCCCCAGGAGTGAGCTCCTGATGTGCCAGACATGTGTTGTGCCCATCCTCTTCCTCGGGTGAGTTTGGCACTTGGTGCTGGGCTCTTGAGGGAAGTGCTCTGTCATCTCGGTCCCGCATCAAGACCTGGATTTGTGTTTGAGATAAACTCTGTGGCAGAGGTGCCGTGGTGGTTTATGGAGTGTTCCAAACACAGCTGTGGACAGGCAGGAGAGCAAACACTGGGAATTTCCCGGGCAGTTGTTTGCTTTGGCCACTGGAGGTAAATCTTCAGCTTTGTGCTTGGGATGAAGTGGGAAAATGTGTGCTGGGCATCCCCCCCTTCCACAGCCATTCCCTGAGGGCAGGGCATGTAAACACGGCCCTAAAATAATCATTAGCTTCATTCTCTTCAGCAAAGTGTGCCCAGGAGAAGGAATTTTCATGAGGTCACTGGGACATGGGCCATGGAGAGTGGTGTGACCAAAGGAAGAGGCAGCGTGGCAGGAGATGGTGGCCGTGTTGTGAGGGTCTGCTGGCATCTGAGAAAAAATTGTTGATGCTTCTCAAGTCTCTCTTGCTTTAAAAAGTCTATTGTCAGCTTTGCCATTCCCTGGGGCAGTAGAGGAGCAGAGTCAAGAGGACACTCTGGGTGGGATGGAGAGCAGCTCCTCCACAGCAGCTGCAGGGTGGGCACCAGGCCATGGGCAGGGCTTAGAGCAACCTGGTCTGTGGAAGGTGTCCCTGCGTATGGCAGGGGGTGAACAGGATTGACTTTAAGGTCCCTTCCAACCCAAACCATTCTGGGATTCTCTGATTCTAAAGTCTCTTTCACTGCAAACCCTTCTGTGACTCCTGTTTTTCCCTGCCATGGACAGGCCGAAGTACGGGGGCCGGTACTGCCTGGGGGAGCGGAAGCGGTTCCGGATCTGCAACGTGAGGCGCTGTCCCCCGGACAAGCCCTCCTTCCGCCAGGTCCAGTGCAGCCAGTTCAACCCCATGCTCTACAAAGGGAAGCTCTACAAGTGGACACCAGTGCCCAACAACAGTGAGTGGAAACCTGGAAACGCTCGGACACGGTCCCGCCAACGGCTGGAGTTGGCTGTTTGTGTCCCAGCGTTGCCTTGCAGCCTGTTCGTGCTGTATTTTGTATTTTACACTGTGGCTGGGCTTGCAGGGTTGATTTGTGTTTTCGGAGACGGCCCTGGGTGCTGGGGTTGAGTCTGTGCCTGTTCCCCAGTTAACCCCTGCGAGCTACACTGCCGGCCCGAGCACGAGTACTTCGCGGAGAAGCTGCGGGACGCGGTGGTGGACGGGACGCCCTGCTACGACAGCGACGCCAGCCGCGACGTCTGCATCAACGGCATCTGCAAGGTGGGGCCTCGGGGGGAGACAGGGACACCCCAGGCCTGGGAAAACATGGATGGGGCAGGACCCACCCGTGGGTGCTCAGTGTCCCCTCCCTCCCATGCTGAGCTCACTCCTTTTGCCATTCCCCATTCGGGAGGTGTTCCTGATTCCCGTGGGGTGTGTGGTACGGGCTGTGTCAGCCTCTGTGCTGGCCTCAAGGAGACAGAGCACCCAGGCCAGGCTGGATGGGGCTTGGAGCAGCCTGGTCTAGGGGAAGGTGTTCCTGCCCATGGCAGAGGGGCTGGAACTGGATTGTCTTCGATGTCCCTTCCAACTCAAACCATCCCATGATTCTGTGAATCCTTTGGAGACGGTGCAGTCAGTGCTATGAATGATGTGGGAGACACTGGTGTGGGGCTGACGGGGCTCTCTTGCAGAACGTGGGCTGTGACTACGAGATCGACTCGCACGCGGTGGAGGATCGGTGTGGGGTCTGCCACGGGGACGGCTCCACCTGCCACACCGTCCACAAGACCTTCGAGGACAGCGAGGGGCTGGGTAAGGGCACCTCCTGCTGTGCCCAGAACACCGCGTGCCTGGTCCAGCACAGCTGGGCTGCTGCTGCTCCTTTGGAGGGGTGGTTTAATTCCAACTTGTCGATTTTTTGGGGATAAGACAGCAGGGAACTCAGGTGGGCTCAGGGCAAGGTAGGGTTTGGTGCCCTCTGGTCCCTTACAGAGGTGTAAGGATTGGCACGATGCTGGCACCTGGAGGACACAGCACCCACCCAGGGGACACAGCACGCACTCAGGGGATGCTAGCACCCACCCAAGGACAAAAATAATCTCAGACACCTCTGACTCCACCAAGACCAACGTCTGGTTCTGTTCCCAGGTTATGTTGACATCGGGATTATCCCCGTGGGAGCCCGGGAGATCCGGATTGAAGAAGTGGCAGAAGCCGGGAATTTCCTGGCACTGCGGAGCGAGGACCCGGAGAAGTATTTCCTGAATGGCGGCTGGACCATCCAGTGGAACGGTGACTACAGGGTGGCAGGGACCACCTTCACCTACAAGAGGACGGGGAACTGGGAGAACCTCACCTCCCCGGGGCCCACCGTGGAGCCCGTGTGGATCCAGGTACGATGGATCCTTCCTTTCTTGTGGGGCTGAGCTGCCGTGGTCCCTCACAGCCCCTCCCTGCATCCAGGGGATGGGCTCAGCACCTCCTCGGGGTGTGTTTCTCTGGGAGCCAACGCTGGAGCAGCCAAGCAAGCGCTGCCGGCCCGGGGAGTGTTTCCAGCCCACACTGCTTCCAGCTGAGCCTCATCCCCTTTGCAGCATTCTGCAAAATATTTACACAGGAGAGGGAGAGAGGAGAAAGAGCCGTTTCCTGAGGCCTTTCCCCTGTCTTATCAAGAGCAGGGAAAGAGCCCCCAGTGCTTCTGGCTGGGCTGGACAGTCAGGAGTGAGGGAGCTGCCAGTTCATGCAAAGCTGTTGGGAGTCAGTATCCTTGTGCCTGAGGCCAAGCCTTCCTCTGGAGAAACCAGTGGGAATCATCCCATAGATGATGGCACAGCTGGCACCAGGCTGAAATCCCTCGTGGTACCAGGTGTGGTGCAGAGGTGGTGATGGCCACAGAGCCACATCCCCTGGACCCCCAGGATCCCCTGTCCCCGTGGTCAGGGCCCAGCCCGATGCACTCCCCAGAGCATCCCTCACTTTGCATGGGCTCACCCAGAGCTCAGCCACCCTGAGCAGCCAAAATTTCCTTCTGCCTTTCCTCGAGCAGTGGGATGTGAGCGGGATCCTGGGCCTGCTGCTGCCAAGGGCTGCTGTTAATGAGAACGCTGGCGTGCTCAGCACCCACAAATCACTTTCTGGGATTTATAACCTAATTAAAACCTTCGGACAAGAATGTTTCGATACTCATGGAGAGGTTTTGGAAAGATGCCCTGGCTCCCGCCAAAGCTCCAAGAACAACAAAGTTTTGGCAATAAAGGGAGTGCTTAGGCTAAGAAAAACAGGGATGAACTCCCGGCCCTTGCGAGCGCGGGTGTGGGAGGCGCTTTGAGCAGGACTTGTGTCAACCACAGCAGCAGCAGGAGCCCGTTTGGAGTGGGAAACAGTTTAGGAAATTCCACCCATGGGCAGGGACACCTTCCACAGGCCAGGTTACTCCAAGTCCCATCCAGCCCTGGTGTGGAGCTGGGCACAGGGTCACGTCCTTCTGGCCCTGCTGCATGGGTCCTTCTCTCCTGAGAAGCCTCCTGAGAAGGGGGGGCGATGCCACCCACCACTGCCCTGCCCAGCCACCCCCTGAGTGTCCCCTGTGTCCCCCAGCTGCTGTTCACCCCCTGACTGTCCCGTGTCCCCCAGCTGCTGTTCCAGGAGACCAACCCCGGAGTGAGGTACCAGTACACGATCCAGCGCCCAGCCGACAGCGAGAACGAGATCGAGCAGCCCGAGTTCCTCTGGCGCTTTGGCTCCTGGACCACCTGCACGGCCACCTGTGGGACAGGTGAGTGCAGCCCCACAGGACACCCACTCTGAGCAGTGGAGCATCCCTGGGGAGCCTTAGAAATTCCTGGGTCTTGGGTTTCACGAGGTCTTAGGGGAAGAAAAAAGCGACATCTGCTGAGGTCACGGCTCCGGTGCCCCCGTGGCACTCACCACGAACCCCAGGGCTCTATCAGTGCTTTGCTCCTGACTCGGTGTCCTGTTACCCGGCAGGGGATGGAGACAAAAGAGCTTTAGAGAAATCAGGGAGTGTGGAAGGGCTGGTCTCCTGCCTGGCTGGGCCTCTCCAGAGGGGGAGAATATCCAGGGTTTTACAGAGAACGCTGGGGTCCCACACTGTCTGTGTGTGGACATTGCTTCCCCCCGTCCTGCCCCACTGCACCACTGGCTGGGTATCCCAGGGTCCCCAGGGCAGCTTTTGGGGCAGCTGGTGCAGAGGGACATTTCTGGAACGCTGCCAGGGGAGGCTGGGACCAAGGAGCACTTCCTCGAGAGCAGCTGGCACTGGGAAAAAGGGGAATTCAAGGACACTCGTGCTTTCTAGGTAGCACAGAGTGCCAGGACATGGGCTTCATTTAAAACCAGCTTTCCTTTGTATGATTTGAGTGCTTGGCTTCCAGAACAGAAGGGAAATAGAGGAGTGAATCAGGCAGGAGTCAGGTGAGGGTAAGCAGCTGGAGGAAGGCTGAGCCCCTCTTCCTGCACTGAGTGATGGTGTGAGCTGAGACGTGGATTTGGGAGAGCTCACACTGAGCCTCTCGTGAGTTCCAGGGCCCCATAAGCTCCCAAGTGCTTGAGCCAGAGCCCAGCTCAGCAGCTTCAGCAGGGTTCTGTCAGTCTCAGCTGAGCTGGTGGTGACAGCTCTCCATGTCACAGGTCAAGTACGTGTTACCGAAACAGGGACAGAAGCCGGAGTGAGGCAGTGTGGTGAGGTCACCCTTAAAAACCCCTGTGAGCAGACTGGGGACACAGGGCTTTGGCCAGTGATTTGTCCCTAGGTTGGGCTGGGGCAGGGCTGCCCAGAGACCTGGCTGCTGCCCCTTGGCTCCCCACAGCCCCCAGAACTCCCAGTGCACACAGGCTCCCCAGTGGCTGGGTGTGGCTCTGGGCAGTGGTGCCAGGACGGTGCAGCACCTCCAGCTGCCGTCCTGCCCCAGCTGCACCGGTGCCAAGGGGCTCCGTGAGGGCATCGCACCCTCAGCTCAAATGAACTTCCAGCTTCAAGTGGTGGTTTCATTTTCTTTCCCCTGTTGTGGTGGCTCAGGCTCACCAAGGGCCTCCTGCCACCTGCTGCCAGAGGGTGCTGGGTGGTTCGGTTCGGTTTCCAAAGCCGAGCTGGTGCCTGTGTGGTGCCAGCGCCCTCAGGGCTGTCAGTGTCCTGTCGGTGCCCTCAGGGTGCCCTCAGTGTCCATCCCACGCGCAGGGGTGCAGCGGCAGGTCGTGCACTGCGTGGAGAGGCTGGCAGGCCTGGTGGAGGAGCGGTTCTGCGACGCGCTCACCCGCCCCGATGACCAGCAGCGCACCTGCAGCGAGGAGCCCTGCCCGGCCAGGTGCGACCCCACCCTGCTCCTCCCCTCTCCCTCACCCTGGGGATGGGTCCCAGGCTGTGTTGGTCCATGACAGCATCCCTGGCATTGCCTGACTGCTGCAGGCCATTGCCCATCTGCAGGCTGAGCCTCACGGGAGCTCCCATCCTGGCAGGATGCTCCTCTCTGCCTCTGTGCACATAACCCTGGCACAGCTCGGGGACTGTCCCATCCCTGATCCTCTGTCCGGGCTCCCAGACCTTGGACTGACACATCTGGGATCCTTCTTTCCCCATGGCCCCATGTGACAGGCAATGGGATGGATCCTGGTGCACGGCCACTTGCCCTGGCTGAGATCTTTCCCCTTTTCTCTTTCCCCTTTCCCAATTCCCTCTCTGCAGGTGGTGGGTGGGTGAGTGGCAGAAGTGCTCGGCCACGTGCGGCCGGGCAGGGCTGATGAAGAGGACGGTGCTGTGCATCCAGAGCGTGGGGCTGGACGAGCAGAGGGCCCTGCAGCCAGCAGACTGCCAGCACCTCGCCAGGCCGGATGCCACCGCGCCCTGTCACACAGAGGTGCCCTGTCCCTCCCAGTGGGCTGTGGGGAACTGGTCTGAGGTGAGACGGAGCGTCGGGGAGGTCCCAGTGTCTTGCAAAGTGGTGGGAGCTGGGGACAGGTGTCCCCAGACACCTCAGCCTGCCCGAGAGCGATGGGTGTGCTCCTGCTCACAGAAAATCCATGGATGAGTCTGTGTGGGCTCAGCAGCTCCCATGGACAGGAATTCCATTGCTTGGAGAGGTCTCAGAGTGAGAAAGGAGCATTGGGCAGTTTAACTCTGCCCCGTCTCTGAGCTTTGCAGCTCCCTCACACAGGGTGAGGGCGGTGCTTCATGTTTGGCACAAGGAGGGCAGAAATGAGGTTTTCAGCTGGACATGGCTTGGAACAGCCTGGTGTAGTGGAAGGTGTCCCTGCCCATGGCAGGGAGTAGAAGTGGATGATCTTCAAGGTCCCTTCCAACCCAAACCATTCCATGGGGTGATTAATGGTGACACTCTGTGTAACCTTGATTTATTTTTGTGTTTCTGTGAATCAGCTTAACCACAGGCTGAGGGTTTCAACCAGAAAATGATAACTCCTAATTTAAGCAGCCGTTCCAAAAGTGTTCAGAGTGAAGACAAATATCAGGAGGGAAAGGAGAGAGCCTGGGAACAGAGCTTGTTGCTAAGGAACAAATGGAATCAAATGTGAACAGAGAATTTGAAGGCTAGATGAGAGCGAGTTGGAATTATTTTTCTAGGGGCCCACAAAAGCCACAATTAAGGGCTGAGACAGATGGATGCAATGGTTTAACGGGAAAATTACAGCTTGTTGGTGGGTCAGTGCTGGGCAGGGCCAGCCCCAGTCCTCACAGTTGTCCTCTGTGGTGCTGGCACCAATGGATTTGTGAGCCCAAGAGAAATGTGGTTGGGATTTTGAGGTTCTGTAATTTTCCTGTCCTTTAATTTAAAGAGAGAGCCCTCTTTCTTTTCTATTTCCACCATAAGTAGGGGAATTGGAAGGGCTTGGAACCCGGAACCGTGGTCCTTCTGTCAGCAGTACCAGCAGGGTGGGGCAGCTTTGTCCATGCAGAGCCCAGGCAGGACACGTGCCCATCTGGCACCGGAGCACCCAGCACTGCCACGCCAGAGGGGCTCTCTGGGGCTTGGGTGGCCGACAGACTGCTTGATCACTGGGACTTAGTCCCTTAGAAGGACCCCGAAGCACTGTACATCCAGCTGTATGGACTTTCCAAAGACGTTGATGCGGTCAGAAGGCTGGTTTGTTGTTCATTAGTTCCCAAATGGGATGGCTGTGTCCTGGCAGGAGCACATCCCGCCGTGCCAGCCAGCCCTGATGCCTCCTGCCCAAGGCTGAACCTCCTGCAAGCTCCGTGTGTTCCCACACGAGCCTCCTAGCAGCCCTCATTCCTTATCTGTGTCCCAAGGGCTTTCCTGATAACCCAGCCTTGGCAAATAACCTCCCTCCTTCCCTCCTGCAAGGGCTGTGATACCTGAAGTTATCTCCTGGATGGAGCTGGAGGCCTTTGCTGGGAAGTTTCAGCTTTGCGGGAGTTGACCTCTGTTTCCCCTGGTTTGGCAGTGCCATCGCAGGGGGAGGAGCAGCTCCTTGCAGCCTTCTCACAGGTGTTGGTGTGTGGTAATGTTTGATTCCAGCTCCTGGAAATGCCTGGTGGTGGCCACGTGGTGTTACCAGAGAATCCTGGAGTACTCTGGGGTGGAAAGGACCTTAAAGCTCATCTCGTTCCACCCCCCTGCCATGGGCAGGGACACCCTTCACAAGTCCAGGTTGCTCCAAGCCCCAAATCCAGCAGAAAATGCTGCTGTTCTCCTTTTCAGCTTCTCAGTTTCTTTTGTACTGATCCATGTCAAAGAGCCCATTATGGGGGGACGGGGTGTCCCCAACAAAGCTCCCTCCTGACCTTTGCTTTTTCCCTACTGAGACAACACCCATGTTGTTATTCCCTGCTTCAAAGAATGCTCTTCTACAAGAAGAGATGCAATTCATGGCAATAGGTCACAGGAAAGACCTATTAGATCATCTTACCCCTGCCCTTCCCAAAGTCCATCTCCTGGGAAAACTGCTTCTGGCTGGAGTGCAGGTCAAGGATCACCCTGAGCAAAGTCCCCACAGCACCAGCCCTGCTCTGGGATGGTCTCCAACGGGGGGAGCCCCAGAGGGCAATTTGGGCAGTAATGCTCTGCTTACCAGTGTGACCAGTACCCCATGGGTGGGACTGGCACAGGAGCTGTCCAGGGACCCAGGAGGATGGTGGGAGCAGGCAGAGTGACATGGAGCCCCGTGCCCAAAGCACTGTGGCACAGGGGACAATGGAGCCCTCACGGAGGGAGCACCAGTGAGGGCAGGGACACCGCTCCCAGCCCGGCCCCACAGACCTGTCCCTATCTCTTCCCTTCCCAGTGCTCCGTGACCTGTGGAAACGGGACCCAGAGACGCCCTGTCCACTGCAGCAACAGCACCGGGGCCGCGTGTGACCCTGCAGAGAGACCCAGCCCCGAAAGGGTTTGCTCCTTGCCACAGTGCCAGAAGAAATGGGACAGTGGCAACGTGGACTGGTCTGGCAGCGGCTCCTCCAGCAGGGAGGTATTCAATGAAATCCATTACATCCCCAGCAACCACATTGCTAAATTTAACCCCTTAATTCCAAATATCCCAGAGTCCAACGATGTCAATGTCATCACTGAGGAGGACTTCTCAGCCAGGAAGGGAAATGTCTTTGTTGATGATTTTTACTACGATTATAACTTTATCAACTTCCATGAGGATCTGTCTTACTATCCCTTCACGGAGAAGGAGACCAAAGGCGAGGAGCCAAAGCCAGAGCTGAGCACTGATGACATGGAGGGGCCCCAGGAGCTGCCCACTGAGGCCCTGCTCACCACCGAGCTGGGAGGAGAGAGCGAGAGCACCAATGAGGAAAACACTTCTGCTCCTGTGGATGAACAAGAGACAGAGCCCGGGGATTTAGCCATGAATGACCTCCTCAGCGTGATCCCTGAGGATGGGGGTTCGGCCACTCCCAGGCACACCACCCCTGGCTTTTTGGGTGAGGAGGGGGAGGATACAGTGCTTGTGCCCCACTCTGAGCACCACCCGCCCACCCAGAGCTCTGTGAGCCACAACTCTGCAAACAGCCACAGCCACCTGCCCTGGGATGAACCCCACGGAGCTGTGCCCACCAGGACCGGCCCTGGGCAGGATGCCCCAGTCCATGGCCTCACTCCCTGGGATCCCCACCCAGCTGATCCGGTGCCCACGGGCTGGGGCAGTGCCGGTGTGGATGTGTCCCATGGGCCGGGAGCGCCGGGCAGCGGCGGCGATGGCCGTGTGAGCACAGAGGGACACGGCATGGCTGGGTCTGCAGGGAGAGGCCACGAGGACTCTGGGGAAATGGGTCTGGCCATCACCAGAGACATTAATGGTGCAGCCCTCCAGCCCACGGAGCAGCATGGGTGGGCAGGAATGCCAGAGGGGATGTTGGACATGCAGGCAGGTGGGCAGTCCCATGGGATGGAGAAGGCAGATCTTTCCTTGCCCACGCCGCAGGCTCCGGGCTGGGAGGTGGCAGGGAGTGCTGGCAGCCCGCACCCCGCTGTGAGTCCCCCTCCTGCGGGTGCTGATGTGGCCCCCGTGGGGCAGGGAGGGCACCAGCCAGAGCTCCACACCCCCACAGCCCCCACCTCAACCCCCTCAGTGGCCACAACAGCCCCTCCAGTGTCCCCTGCCATGCCCGGACCAGCCACCCAGCTCACCTCCAATGGCCTCACCCAGCAGGATGATGCCCTGGCCCCAGTCATGCCCACAGCCCCAGCTCATGGCCCACCTGCCCACACAGCAGAGTCCCCCCTGGAATGGGAGACAGGGGGGATGTCCCAGCACCCGGATCCAGCATCGCCCCACACCGAGCTGACCTCCCATGGGACCCCACTTAGTGTCATTGCACCAAAGGAACCCTCACCGTGGGCACCCCCAGGGACATCTGCCTCCAGTGATGGGGGGTATGAGTTGTCCCAGCTCACCCCTTTGCCCTCCCCGCTCTGGGAGAAGAGGCTGGAGGACGAGGAGGCTCTGCTTCCACCATCGACCACCGCAGCAGCCACTGCCAAGCCCAGCTGGGAGGTCGGGAACTGGAGTGAGGTACGTGGTGAGCCCCATTAAAAATGTGACATGGCCAGTATGGATGTGAGACCTGTCCCTGTCCTGGCTGGCTCTGGGACATTGCTCTTGGCAGCAGTCAGTGGCTGGGGTCATTGGTGCTAGTTAAGAGACAACTGGTAACCAAAAGCTAAAGGCAACCCCATTTTCCCCTGAGCTGTGGGCAGCCGTGGCCATGGGAATCCTCCTGGGAGCAAACACTAAGCAGGGAGAGGAAGGATTAGTCCTGCCCAGAGCAGCCCTCTGGAATGGGCTATGGAGGAGCATGTTCCTCCTTCCCTGGGCTGAGAGCTGCCTGATGTGGGATTGCTCAGAGGGGAAAGGTCCTCTCCCCACATCATCCCACAGCCCCAGTTTGCCCAGCACCCTCCCAGTGCCCATGCAAGAGGCAGGAGCTGAGTCCCCAGGGACCTTTCTGCTGGGTCAGCAGGCTCCCTCCTTGGCCAGACCCAGAGCTGGGGGGTCAGGGGCATCGGGATGGAGAGCAGCAGGATCCCTGTGTTGCAGTGCTCGGCCACGTGCGGCGTGGGCGCGGTGTGGAGGCCCGTGCGCTGCAGCAGCGGCAGTGACAGTGGCTGTGCCGCGGCCGACAGGCCCGTCCCTGCCCGGAGGTGCTCCCTGAGACCCTGCTCGGCCTGGCGTGTGGGCAACTGGAGCAAGGTAAGGGGCCCTGTGGGGAGGGAGGGTCCTCAAAACCCACAGGACAAGGCAGGCGTGGGGTCACACCTGCTCTTGGGGAGGGCTCTTGCCCAGTGGCTCACAGAGGCAGATGGTGGAGGTTTGCACTTTGCACTTGCCACAGAGTTTAAACTACTCATCCCACAGTATTTTCATTTTTCCTGCTCTTGGGCTGGTAAAAAATGTCAGGAATTTGCAAAAGCTAAACAAAGTGATTTGAAAGGCCAGGTTGGGTGGGACTGGACAACCTGGTCTAGTGGGTGTCATCCCTTGGCAGGGGCTTGGAACAAGATGGTCTTTAAGGTCCATCCCAAACCATTCTGTGGTTATATGATTTGTCAGTCTCTGAACAATGTTCTGGCCACTCTGCACTGCCAGGGGATGGTTGCAGTTGGGTTGGGTGAATTCGGTAGGTTTGGTGGTGGGGAACGGCCCTCCTTGCTCTGGGTGGTTGCTGTTCCTTGGGGTCATCAGTTCTTTAAGACATAAAGACTCTTCTTGTCACAACTGAGAACCAGCTGGTTTCAGAGGGGTGGTAGTGACAGATGAGCTGCACAGACTGTGCTCTAGCTTGGCCTAGAGCAAGAGGGGAAAGGAGGTTGAGTGTCAACTCAACTCATCCCAAGGCAGAGCTTGTCCCTGGGGTCACCTCCCATTCCCACAGGGATTGCCCCTGCACCGGCCCTCGCTGCCCTTCCCCAGCGTGGTGCTGTGTCCTTTCCCAGTGCTCCAGGAGCTGCGGCGGGGGCACAAAGGTTCGGGATGTTCACTGCATTGACACCAGAGACCAGCGGCTGCTGCGGCCCTTCCACTGCCAGGCCGTGCTCTCCCAGCCCCCGGCACAGCTGCCCTGCCAGAGCGCGCCGTGCCTCGACTGGTACACGTCCTCCTGGAGAGAGGTAGGGGCTGGCCAGGGGCTGGCCGGGGGGACAGCTCGTTCCACCCCCTGCCAGGGCAGGGACACCTTCCACTATCCCAGCCTGCTCCAAGCCCCGTCCAGCCTGGCCTTGGACACTTGCAGGGATCCAGGGGCAGCCACAGCTTCTCTGGGCACCCTGTGCCAGGGCCTCCCCACCCTCACAGGGAACAATTCCTTTCCAGGATCCCATCTAACCCTACCCTCTGGCAGTGGGAAGCCATTCCCTTTGTCCCATCCTTCCATCCCTAGTCCCCAGTCCCTCTCCAGCTCTCCTGGAGCCCGTTTAGGCCCTGGAAGGGGCTCTGAGGTCTTCCTGGAGCGTTCTCTTCTCCAGGTGCAGACGCGCAGCTCTCTGCAGGGCAGAGGGGCGGCAGCGCTCAGCCGCTGACGGTGCTGCCCGCTCTGTCCCGCAGTGCTCGGAGCCGTGCGGCGGCGGGGAGCAGGCGCGGCTGGTGACCTGCCCGGAGCCGGGCCGCTGCGAGGAGACGCTGCGGCCCAACAGCACCCGGCCCTGCAACACCCAGCCCTGCACCACCTGGGTGGTGGGGTCCTGGGGGCAGGTGAGCGGGGGCTGCTCCCCTCCAGGGGAATTGCAGGGAGCGGGGGGATCCCAGCCCTCCAAGCAGCCCGGGCGCTGCCGCAGTAACGCCCTCCCTCCCGGGCGCTGGGGTGGAACTGGGGTGGAACTGGGGGCTCTGCGGGACACGGGGAGGGCTCCCCCAGCCTGACCCCGGGGTCCTGCTCCCGCAGTGCTCGGCTCCCTGCGGAGGGGGCATCCAGCGGCGCCAGGTCAAGTGCATCGACACCAGGACGGGGGTGGCCGAGGAGGACAGCAGCCTGTGCGACCATGAGCCCTGGCCAGAGAGCACCCAGAAATGCAACCCCCAGGACTGCGACAGCTCCGAGCCGGGTGAGCAGCAGTCAAAACCAGTCTGAAAAATGATGTGGGAAGTCTGTGGGGAGACGGAGCGAGTGTTTCATACATGGATTGTGTAAGGCTGACTTGGGTAATTGATAATTAAGTGGGAATGTTATAACCGTCTATAAATGTCCAGGGCATCCGTCCCTCAAGGGGCCAAGCAGGGTTTTGCTGGCACGGATGTGAGCTGGGACGTGCTTGTTGGAGTCAGCAGTGTCACCCAGCACAGGGACACCCCAGGGGCCCCGTGGGCTGTGGGGTGAAGGGACCCCATTCAGGGGCAAGGGGCATTCAGGAAAAGGAAGGCAGAGGGGAACAGCCAGTGATGGAGCTCTCAGGAACCTGTTCAGTGGTAAAGTCCCAGAACACAAGACATGTGAAACAAGCTGGGCCCAGCATTAGAAAATGGAATAAAGGAGTTCTCCAGCATCTTCAGGTGTGTCTGAGCAGGTGTCCCAGGGAGCCAGCCCCATTTTAACCCATTTTTCATTTAACTGCTCTGCTGCAGCCACAGTGCTTGGCCACACCATGGGCACTCACTTGGCTTCTCCTGCCTCCTCCACTTACAGAGATACATCCCAAGGACCAGGTAGTTCCCTGGGAGACAGAAATCTGGGGTCTGCAAGGGTTAACAGCCCTCACAGAAAAGTAATTTAATGAGGGATTAGATGTCACTGATATCAGCATGTCAATCATTTATCCGCTTTATCTTTTTAATGTTTCTGTGCAAAAGAAAAGCTCTTTGTCTGCCCCTGAAGTATTGTTGGACTTACAGGAGGTTTGTTTGACACAGGGAGGGCTGAGAGATGGAGCAGGGTGGGCAGGGGGACAGCAGTAGCTGGTGCCTGGAGTAGAGGAGCCGGATCCATGGCTGCATCCATGCAGGTGCCCTCTGCAGCCTGGGGCACCCGTTCCACCCTTCCAGCTCTTTGTGTTGATCCCATGTCCAGGGTATTCCTCCTAACACCTATTCCAGAGCGGGCAGGAGCGTTAGCTTTGATTAACTGGGATTTGGGCACTGGCTCTGTTGGCCATCAGGATGTTTTTAGCCATTAATCTGCTCCTTTTTGGAGCATTTGCAGGACCATGGGGCACTCCAGTGTTTAGGAAATGATGAGTCAGCCCTGCTCAAGAAATGATGTGCGGTTCCGACTGTTTTGGTCAGGGGAAAATTTCCGTGCCAGGCTTGGTGATGAGAGCTGTGGAGCCAAGGCTAGACCAGAATAACCACTGAGATGTGTAGGAAGCACACAAATAAATGGTAAAATCCTGGATCAAAAATGACATAAATGCTCTGGCTGCAGCCCAGGGCAGGAAACGCCTCTTGGAAATACAAATGTTTCCAGCCAAAGCATGAAGGGGAACAAAACTTTCACATGGCAGGAAATCCCAGATGTGTAAATGCACAGGCAAAGGCTCCCAGAAAGACATAAATGCAACTCCTGCCCCTTCCTGTGCTTTAAGGGATCTTTACTGCACAAGATGGATTCAGGCTGGATCCATCCATGTTTTTGTGAGGAGCGCAAGGAGCCTCTCCCTCCTCCGGCATCAGGTGCTCTGGTACCAGCAGAGCCAGGGCTGGGTCTGTTGAGTGGTCATGTCCTCACTGGATACAAAAGTGCCAATAACCCCAGAAGGGTTTAAATGTTCAAACCATTATCAGATGGATTTTGAGCGGAGATGAAACAGATGAAGCACAAACAAACATCTCACAGCAATTGCCTCCTCAATTAAAGAAGGTCGGGATTAATTAGAACCAGAGTCCTGAGCTGTTGCCAGGTTATAAATTAATTGAAGATTCCACCGAGGTTATTTTTGAATGTGGCTGCTGTCTTACAGCTGCAGCCAGCTGTGAGTGTGTCCTTAGATGGCTCCTGGGAGCTTCAGAGCCGTGGGCATCCCAGTGCCTCCATGTGATGCTCCAGAGGCTAGGGATGCTTATCTGGGAATTGTTTATGGTGTCTTGGAAAGGAGCTGAGCCCCAGGTCCTGCATGAGGGTCTGGGAGAACCTGCCGCAGTTTATCCAGCAGATCAGAGAGGTTTAAACCAGAAAAGTGGGGGTTGCTGTGTACTGGAGGAGGAAGCTGGGGATGAATGGAGCTGGTCACTTGGCTGGTCACTGCAGAGTGGTGGCTGTGCTGGACACGGCTTTTGGGCAGATCCTGGTGGTGGTGACACATCCCTGCTCGGGACAGAGCAGGGCAGCCCCAGGTGCTCGTTGTGGTCTTGCCATGGAATGAATCAGTTCCCTCATGTTTCTCCAGATCCAATACCAGGGAGGTCTCTGAGTTCCCCAAGTTTGCCCCAGGCAGGTGCCAGGCAGGTGATGGGGCCAGTTCTTGGCTCCAACAGCAAACACAGCTGTTCCACAGGTGTCTCACCTTGGAATTCCAGAGGGATGAGGTAAAGACTTCACTGGCTGAAGGACAAGTGTGTATAAAGTGGTGCAGTTCCTCTGGGAGCAGGACAAAGCAGCAGGATGGAGCTCAGCACCGTGTTGCAGGAGCTCAGCCCCAGGTCCCAGGAGCAGCCAGCACAGGGAATTGTGCTGGGGGGCTGTGGGAGCAGCAATGCCTGGGGGGGCCAAGGAATGAAGCCCCTGCTCACACTGGGTCAATCCCAGACACCCATCACTCTCCAACTGCTCCCATTTGCCGGCTCATTATCTGGGGCTGGCTGGATCTCGAGTTGCCACAAGATTAATTGGCAATTAAATGTGGTGCTCCTGCTTGCTCTGAGTAAGGAAATGAAATTGTTCGTGGTTCTGCAAGTCGCAGAGTTTGTCCACAAGGGATCCATGTGGAAAATAATTGCAGCAAATCCCAATTTTCTCTGTCATTTGAGCGTGTAAGTCCCTATCTGAGTGGGGAGGCCAGGAGGTGCAGCTGAGCGAGGCATGGAGACCAATTAATTAACTGCTAATTAACAACAGAAGTCAGTGGGAAAGGGATGCTCGGGAAAGGACTCCCTCTTTTGATAAAGTGTAGGAGAAAGATGTTGCCCACAGCAGGGCTGACACCTGAAAACTGTGGGGTTTGTGGTTTTCTCCCAGTTTTCCCAGCTGTGGCCATGTCAGTGCCAGCCTGTGCAGGCCAAGCTGGCAGCTGGGGGTACATCCCATCCATCCCATCCATCCCATCATGCTGACCGGAGACCACAGGGAGGCACCTTGGCCCCAGAGCAGGACCCTGGGATAATTTACTTGTTAAATTCAGCCCTGGCTCCGGGAGCATCCCAAGGGCCAGAGGTCAGCAGCCTAATTCCCTGGATTTGCTAGCTCAGCTCTAAGCTCAACCTTTCCTTGTTTTTACAAAACGTGTTCCAGGAAGTTTATTTTTCCCAGGAATAAAAGTAAAGGCTTAGGTCTGGCTGGCAGAAGCTTAAATGAAATTTAAAGCAACTTCCACACCGACCTAAAAAAACAGCCCCCAAAAAAGTGGGGATTTTCAGTCCCTAATGTGCTGACTTAGCCTGGATTTTTAAAGCCCTGCTTTAAGCTATTTCTTTAGCCTAAAATTTGGCATGGACTTATGGAACGTGTGTCCAAATGAAGTGTGAGGATTATATAAAAAAATTGTTAACAGAAAGAAATAGCAGTAAAAGGATTAAATGAAAATTGGGTGGGTTCTGTAGGTCCCTCTCTGAAGAGCTGACAAATTAAGTGCTTATTGCAACTTCGCTTGCCCGAGACAAAATTCCAGGGAGAAATCATGAGCTCAGCCAAGAGTTTCAGACCTGAGCCTGACCCCACATGCATCCACCCTGAGACTGCATCAGGATCTGGGAAAGTGATGGGAACTCCACCCCTCAACAACTCCCATTGACTTCACCGAGTTCAGGGAGCATTTGGAAAACGCTCTCAAGCACAGGGTGGGATTGTGGGGGTGTCCCGTGCAGGGCCAGGAGTTGGACTGGATGATCCCTGTGAGTCCCTTCCAATTCGGGTGTTTTATGATTCTATGAGGTCATTTCGCTTTGGACCCCTGGGGTCCTGCCGGGGTCTCCTGTAAGGTCAGCAGAGCCTCCAGCCAAGGGTGGTGGCTCTTCTCCCCCATCCCCAAGCCCATCCCAGCTGCTTTCCACAGTAATCCCATACTTCTGTGAATAAGGAGGTGTTCAGAGAGCAGTAACCCCTGGCAGGGTGGGCTCATTGCTGCCTGGGCATGGCGCAGGGACAGGAATTTCCTGACGGGCCCAGGGTGCTGACCCACTGGAAAGGGATCAGGAAAGAGCTAAACCGTCACTCCAGCCTGGAAAGCAGCCTCCCAGTGTGAGCCTCCAGCAGCCTGGCCTTCACAGCTCTTTCTAGGGAAGGCAGGAGGCAGCTTGGTTGTGATCCATAAATAACTTTCTAGGAAGCTGCGATAAATGCAGTGAGTGCTAAAAATACCGAGGGGCTGGGCAGGGTCTGCCCGGGCAGAGCATCCCCCACCAGTGCCCAGGACATTCCCACCCATTCATGGGCATCCAGACTGATTCCCACTCCTATGGGACACATCTGAGGTGTTTAGGAGCCCTGCTGAGCCATCCCTGTCCTGCAACAAATGGGAATACCTGTATTCCTGTGCTCCAGTGTCCCGGTGCAACAGGGCCCTGGGGGTTCAGGGGGTGCCTTGTGGAGCCACAGGGATGCTCCCAGGGAATATTATCCTGAGAGCCCAGTGGAGCATAGCACCAACAAGCACTTCCCTTTTCCCAATGGCTCCGGTGCTCTCACAGCAGGTCTGGGATGTGCTGCACTCCTGGCCCAGCCCTCACTGGGCTGTGCAGAGATTTCTCATCTGCTCTGCTCACCCAGCAGGGAAAATCCACGTTGTCCCAGCACGCAGGGGCTGGAGCGAGCCCCCAGCTTGGAGGGATGCTGTGAAGCCGGGATCCTCTCGATCCCACTCTGTCAGCACTGTGGGATCCAGCAGTGCTGGTGATAAATGGCTTTTTTGGGGCACAGGGACGCTCTGGCCAGGCACAAAGAGCTGCAGCTCGGGAGGCAGAGAGGAAATACCTCAGTTGAAACAGAAAATAAATTTTAGAGCAGTGTAGTGACCTTCTTACTGCTGGCTGAGGGAGGGGGCTGTGACTGAAATCCCAAACCGGGGGAGAAGTCTCTGCTCTGCATCTGCCGCGTCCTTCGCATCGGCCGCGGGTCGGCTCATCCCGTGGGAATCGGGGCAGCAGCCGTTCCCTCGGCACAGCCTTTGTTCCCAGAGGGGACAGGGTGAGGGGCAGTGGTCAGCAAGAGCTCCCCTGGCTCAGTCCTGGTGTTTCCCCTGCAGAGAAGTGTTCTGAGAAAGGGAAAAGCCCGTTTGCCTGCCCCATTTCTGCCCCTGCTCTGCATGGTCCTGGTGGACAGTGCCCGGGGAGAAGCAATGGGGGGGGTTGGCCCCAGAGTGCATCAACTCTGCCCTTTTCCAGGGAAAAACTGTCATTTATTTTAATTCCTTGTACAGGAAGTAAAATTGGAATCACAGAGCCATGGATTTTAAGCTTAGGCTCCTTTTGGAGTTGGTGTAATTTAAGCAAGTGTTACACCACTGGGTGAGAAGCTGCAGGCGCAGGGAGTCGTGCCTTGCTCTGAGATAGATCAGAGAAGCAGGAAATCAAAAGTTCAAACAAACTGACTATGTATTCATATAAACAGTGTGTGTTTGGTGGTGGGTGTCTGCTGCTGGACTGAGCCCAGGCGGGGCCTGGTGGAGCCTGGTGTGGCTGGTGGTGGAGTTGGGGCTGCTGGTGGTGCAGGGAGGGCTCTCCCCTCCTTGCCACTTCCCAGCCCTGGGATGCATGTCCCACATCATCCATGGGATGATGTCTCACAGCATCCCGTGGGATCCGTGGGGTGGCAGGTGTGAGGCAGTTTCAGGTGGGATGTCCCACCCACCCTCTCAATCCCTGGGCAGTGCTCGTGTCTCCCCTGCTGTGAAACCCAAACCCCTGACCTGCTGCTCCTGGCCCTGGAGTGGGAGCTGGGATTTCCAGACGGTTTGCAGAGAGGAAACAGTTCCTGCAGACAGTTTGCTCAGCCTGGGGGTGACTCAGCTGGGGTGGCCAGGCTGTGGCCCGTGGCCACCACGGTTGCTGCTGCAGCTGCCCGGGCACTCCCCCACAGCAGAGCCGGGGCTGCCACTGGAGCAGCCGTTCCCAAAACAAAGTCCGTCCTCGGAGCAGCGTTGTTTTGAGGTCTGCAGGACACCTGCAGGAAGCGAACCAGATGATGCAGGTTCTCAAAATAACCTAAACAATTCAAAGAAAAAGGAGTGCTGGCCTTTCTGCCACTCTGCTGGCACTGACACCCTCCTTGTCCTCCTGCCTCCCCTCCAGGTGTCCCCTGCGAGCGCGACCGCCTGACCTTCGCCTTCTGCCAGACGCTGCGGCTGCTGGGCAGGTGCCACCTCCCCACCGTCCACGTCCAATGCTGCCGGAGCTGCCGCCAGCACGGGCTGCTGGCAGGGCCCGGCCGGGACCGCGGCGACGAGCGGCTCTCCCGGAGGTGACAGGACCGTCCCCAGGGCGCCGGGAGCCGCGGCTGCTCCCTGTGGCTGCTGGGCCACGGCCAGGACTGGTGGCTCTGCCACAGCCCGGGGAGGCCCCGGGCTCTCTAATTTGTGCTACTTTCTAACGGTGCTCAAACCATCCGTGGGGCTGGTGGGGCTGGGGTTGCAGATCCCGCTGCTCCCGATGGAGATTCCAGGACCTGTCGGGGTCATGCTGCCCTGGGGGACCAGCAGGGAGGCATTTTGGGGAAGGGGAGCTGAAAGCAGCAATAATTCGGGGAAGACTTCTCAGAAATGCTTATGGTGCTATCATTTGACATTTGCAGCCTCTCGAAGGTGTTGGCTGGCCAGCACAAACCTTGACTTTTATTATTATTTTTATATCTCTGAAGTGAGCATCCAGCATTCCACTGGCTCTGCCAACCCTTTGGGGTAGGGATTTTTTTTTCCTTTAAGGGACTTGAAGCTGGCAACCCATTCCTGTAATTTTCATTAAAATGTTTACGCACTGAAGCTAAATAGATTTAATTTAAGAAGTGGGGACAGGGCAGAGGAATAAGGTTTCAGCCTCAGTTGGTGGTGTGCAGGGCTCCGTACCCCGTCTCCCCACTGCTGGCTTTCTCTGCCAAAGCCGTTGCTGTGTCCCTCTGGAGCAGTAGGGATCATCAGGGACACCAAGGTTTGGAGTCCACCAGCGCCTTCCCTTGCATGTATGTGGGCAGGAGAGGGAAGCTGCCCTGGCAGTGGGTGGCACATCCCCTCCCTCGCGGGCAGCCAAGTGCTCAGTCCCTGGATTTCTATATGTGTAGCAGTGTAATGCTCGGTTAAGGTGTTTTTCTGTGGCCTTACAGGCTAAACCCTTTCTTTCCTGCTTATCTAGATCCTCCTCTGTTAAGGTTAGCTGATTTTTAACTAGAATATCCGATTTACTCTGAGGCACAGCCCCTACCGCCTGCTCCCGGAGCGGTGTGGGAATGAATCCCTCCCTGTCTTGGGGAGGGTTTGCTGGCAGGTTGGTCTCTGGAGGAGGGCAGGAGCATTTAGGTAGGAATTCCTTTCTGTATTACTCTTCAGGCTGTGGAGGATGCCCAAAAACTGGGGGACCTTTAGGGGCAACACTCCCTGCACTGGGCAGAGTGAGGCTGGAGCCCGTCCCGGGCTGCACAGCTCCAGGTGCGTCTCCCTGGGCTGTCAGGAGCAGCACTCAGTCCAAACAGGGAAATTCCTGTGTGTGATTTGTATGTAAAACACAAGCCATGACTTCACCATTTGTGCTTTATTCCATTCCAAGGTGGTGTAAATGTTTTATGTTCCAAGAGCCTGTGTTCAGTCCTGGTTGCCTTGTCCCCAGCACCATCTGTCCCCCACCCCGTCACCCTCCCAGGATTGCAAAGGGACAACCCTTGTGTTGGGGTCTGATGGCCACAGCTCATGAGTGTGTTAAATTAAACAGTTACTGAAGGAAACGGGTGGGTTTCACATTTTCTCTTCCCCTTGGGGAATTCTGAGGGAGTTTTCAGTTAATTGGAGACGGTTCGGGCACTGGCAGCAGGAAGGAACGATCAGTTTGCATCTGAAAATTATTCACAGCTCATGTTTGCAACTGGAATTTGTTGATTTAAAACATGAGCTGGGTTGATGGGGTAAATCAGTTCTGCAAATCTGTGTCACAGGATCTGGTGAGCCCCTCCTGTGGTGCCTTTCCATGTGCAGGGTCCCATCTGTGGCTGGTTGAGGGCACAGGATAATCCCTGCTGTGGGACACCAGGCCATGGCCAGAGCCCGGTGTCCACCTATGCCTCAGGTCCCTGGGGTCCCCAGCAGGACCTTTGTGTCCCCTTGGCACAGGGAAATGCAGCAGCCAGGGAGAACCTTTTCCTTTCAACCAGAAACCTCTCAATTTCAAGCCCAAACCTTCGTGTTTCAGCCCCAAATTGGTGTCCCCGGAAGGGCCAGCCCCACCAGGCTGGGAGCACTGGGGTTTGCAGAGTGTGGTGGCCCCAGCCCTGCTGTCACAACAGAGCCCTGGGCCGGGGTGTCCCTCTGGGAAGGGCTGAGCCAAGCCCATTGCCAAGCTGCAGGATTTACTGCGAACCCAAGCCACAGCAGCCCCCGAGCCCAGCAGTGCCCGAGGGGTGTGGGGGCACTGAGGCTGGAGAAGGTTGGACCACAGCGTGGAAATTTCTGTATGAAGGGCAATTCATCTGATTTTTAGCCACACAACAAGCCAGGCCTCCCACCAGCACAGAAACTGCATTATCAGTGACAGTAACACATCTGGCTTAAATATCTGCAAGTAATTTCTTTCAGTGAGACACCTCCAGTCAGTGTCTCTGGAAAGAGGCTCTTCACAAGGGCCTAGAGTGACAGGAGAGGGGGGAATGGTTTCCCATTGACAGAGGGCAGGGTTGGATGGGATATAGAAATTACTTTTTTCTTCTTCTAAAGATGCTTTTATTGTCTCTACACAAGCAGGATGTTATTCAGACAGAGCTGCTGCAGTGGGGCGAAAGGGAAGGAGGAAAGGGCTCATGGATCAAAAGATGTTTGAAATAGGATCATGGAATGGTTTGGGTGGGAAGGGACCATGGCAGAGGGTGGAACTGGATGGGCTTTAAGGTCCCTTCCCACCCAAACCATTCCGTGATTCCATGATCTCCTGGAAGACTCTCTGAGAGTCTTTGGCTTCAGATCAGAAGTCAGACCTTTGTGCCTCCCTTGGTCATCTCCAGACATTTCCATACTGGAGACAGGAAGGAAGAGGAGCTCGTTAACTGGGAAGCAGCAGCTGCTTGTGCAGGAGCTTGTTTGTGTCTCAGATCCACAGGAACACTCCAAGCGCTTCCGCAGCCCCAGGAGCCGCCGGCTCTCCTGGCAGAGCACCTGTGGTTTGCAGCTCTCAGACCTCACCAATGGCCTCTGTCCAGCCCAGATGATCTCAGCTGGAGGATTTTAATTTCCAAGGAGCCAAAGGGGTCATCAGTCCATCATCAGCTGCGTGGGGAGGGGCACTGTCCCAACCAGGGCAGGAGAGGAGGCAGCGAATTCAGCGGGACCGGGAACAGCTCAGCTCCCGCCTGTCCTCTCCAGATAATAATAAGAGATGGGTTTATTTTCTCTTGTTCTTTAAACCTCCTTGAGCTACACAAAGGGTTCACAGGCGCAGCACAGAGGGGCAGCAAGGGAAGCATTTGAAAAATTCCACTGGTTTATCTTTTTGTTTGGATTTTAATTGGCAGCTGATCCCTGCCAGCTGCTCCGGTGGGGAACAGCCTTCATCCACCCACCTCCATCCATCCACCCGGAGTGCTGCACCCCGGCCACTGCTCCAGCAGCTCATCTGGGGACTGCCTGTTGCAGAGGGACATTCCCGGTGGGAAGTAAAGCACAGACAAAGGGAGGAGGGAGGGAAGGGGCGGAAAGGAGCTGCCCCGCTCCTCAGCTGGTACCAAGGCACGGTGTGTTTGCTCACTCAGAGCAACCATTTGGTTGGGGAATTCAATAAAGCTGTTCCACATGTGCTGTGGGAGGGGAGGGAGGCCCCTCAGAGTCGGGGCAGGGCTGCCGCAAACCCACAGCCCCCGGCCCCCGAGCTGTACTGAGGGAAGGCTCAGCCGGGTGTAAACATTTAGAAATATCTACGTGCTAAAAATAGCTCTGTCTCTTCACGCAACTGCTCCGCTGCCGTCTGTGGTGAGTAATAGTTACCCCCGCGTAAAGTGTGTGCAAACACGAGCCCTTTACACGGCCCTGGGGCCGGCGGGGCAGCAGAACAGTCCCCGTCCTTCTTCTTCCGCGCTTACTCCTCTTTGCAAGGACCCTCAGCCTGGGGGTCTGGGATGGAAACGTGATTTGAGACCTGGAAACGCCAGCTGGAAGTCCAGAGGCTGCTGTAAATCCCTTTGCATGTCAGGGGTCTGGCAAAGGGGCAGAAGGATGATGCTGGCTCTGCCTGGGGGGAGTGGAGGTGGGAAATGGCCTCTGTGCTATGCTGAGGTTTGAGGCAAGCCGGGAGCTGAGCCTGGGCTCGGGGTGCTCCCTCCTCCTTGGAGTGCGATCTGATGGGAAGGAAGGTGCCCGCCAGCAGCTGCCCTGGCTGAATTCCCGCAGCTCCGAGGGCTGGGGGTTTGCTGTGCTCTCTGCTCCTCCCCAGTCCCTGCAGGCACCTCCCGGGCTGCTCTGAGCCTCTGGAGAGGTGTAACCCCGGGAGCGCACCCTCCTGCCGGGGTACCTGGGGCCCCCGTGGCGGGGAGAGAGTCGAGCCCCTTCCAGCTCCGAGTGTTCCGTGATTTACCACAGAAAACAGCGCCGAAAGGACAGAACCGCCACAGCTCAGCTCAAACCCTGCACTGTCCGTCCCTCCACCTCCCAGCTTGTCCACAGCTTCTCCAGCAAACACCTGGCTGGCTCTGCAGCCGCAGGGGTACTGCTGGTGACGGGCACCAGGGCAGCCCGCTCGGTTCCCGGGATGGCCCCGGAGCCAGGCGGGTGGGGATGCTCCTCCCGGCACAGCAGTGCCGTGGGTTGCTGGTGCCCTCTGCAGTTGTGTCTCCCTGCTGTAAATGCAAAGGAGTCTTAACCCGAAGGAACAATTTTAGTACTTGGAGATCCCGGTGAGGGCGATGACCTGTGTGTGTCTTCACGGGTTTGGAGGAACATCCCGTGTTCCTCCAGCACCTCAAATCCTGCCCGATGGGATCCCCTCGGAGCTGTTCCCCGCGGTGTCTCCTGCTCCCTGGCTGTCCCCCTGTCATCCCCACGGTGTTCCCAAAGCCCGATGGCAGCAAAGCCTCTGCCCACCCCAGTCTGTGGGGCAGCAGCGACGGGGATGGACAAAGATCCCAAGCCCAGTTAAAATGGAAATGCTGGAAAGTGCAGCAGTTCCTGGGGAGCCACCTCCCGGTGCCCCAGCAATGATCCACTCCCTGAGGAACTGGGAATATTCCTGGTTTCAGAGACCTGGTTTTGGGATCTGGCCCATTTCCCCAAATGTTTGCTCTGGAGAAGAACTTTTAACCTCTGTGCCTCAGCACAAACTCCTAGAAATTACGGATCCCAGGGCACTGCAGAAGCAAGGAGAGCCGTCTTATGGTCACCAGAGCTTCCTATGCCCTGTCCTCCAAGCTTTTGTCAGAGCTGGGAATGCCATTTTGGTGGTGCCACAGGGCTGCGCAAGGGCAGCGGGCACAGAGAGCACCCAGGAGCCCATCCAAGGAGAGGAGCCGCTATCTCATGGCCACAGGATCCACAGAACCTCCTTGCTGGCAGAGATATCTGCATTCTGAAAAGAAAGTATCAACCCCCCTGCTGGGGAGCAAAAAAAAAAAGCAAATTCCAGGAAAGAAGCCAACAGATAATGGCAGCTCAGGCTCCCTGGAGCTTTTGATCCATCCCTGGAGCAGTTACCTGCCTGGAACCTTCCCAGCAGTGGGCTGGGATGCAGGACATGTGTCTCCCTGTGCTGGCACATGAGGCACATTTGTCCATGGGGGTGCAAAGGAGCTTGAAATTTAACTAAAATTTAATTGAAGCTGAGTAACTGAAGTTAAGAGAAGTATTTCGTCTTATGTGCAGGAACCTGTGGAAAAAAGGGAATTGTTCTCTCCCCCACCTTTCTCCAACCCCCCCTCCCCTTTAATTTTTCCAGCTAATTTGGCACTTGAGGAGAGGGGCCTTGCTGTGCCATGGAGCAGTTCACTGGTTTACCAAGGGGCACATTGCCCCTGTTTATAACGCTGGAGTCCATCCCATCATTCCATGCCCTCAGGAAAGCTTCATGGGGATTATTAAAATGGCTACAAATCCCTGAAATCCCAACAGATGTTTGCACTGCACTCCAAGGATCTCTCACCATTGAACCAGCCACAAACCACTCCAGGGAAGAGCAGCTCCCTAAATCCCTCAGGAGCCACTACAGCAGATCCTGAACACCACTGCACTGGGAGGAGGAGCTGGGAGGGAACTGCCTAATTCCCAGGGAAAGGTAAATCCATGCTCAGATCCAGAGCTGCAATGGAACCTTGGGAAACATCTCCAGTGAGAAACGTGGGACAGCTGGAAATGTTATGGATGCTCCAGGTAAGCTTAGTCAGGGAGCAGCGACAAGGAACAAGGGAGTGGGAGCCAGCAGAAGGAGGGGCTGTGGGATGCTCTCACCTCCCACTCTTCAGGAAAGTCAGAAGGAAAAGCAGGATCAAACTGGCAAGACCTTGTCCATAGGGAAACGTCACCCTCAGGGTGGTTATAAAGCAAAGCTTCCAGAATCAGAAATGTGTAACATTAACAGGGAATATAGCACAAATATTTAGCAGGAATTGTGTCCCAGTAAATATCTCCTTGTTCGAGTCCCGTCCCTCAGCTCCAAATTCTTTTTGTGAATGAATTTCAGCTTTAATGTTTATCAACACCAAAGAAGCAGAATGAAATTTATTTCTCTAATAGAAATCTAAACTTAATCCTTAAGAAAAAACCAAATTCATGATTCAGAAAGCAGCATTTCAGTACAAGAATCTGTTTTATTTTTACAGTGCAGTGATTGAAACAATGTAGAAAGTTAACTTGCAAAACTGAATTTATATCACAATGTCTCTCAGAAGGCAATGCAGATGTGTTGCCTTGAATCACAAAATATTCCTCTGGACACCAGAAATTACAAACTCTCAGCACTATACAGTGGACTTTCTTTAGAGACTGATTCCTCATAATTTAAATCTATCTTATAAACAATTTGTCTTTAAAAAACACGTGGAAAATAAAAAGAACTCAAGTATTAAACTCAAGGCCTTGACTATTATTATTTTCCCCAGTTTGCAGCAGGGCTGTCCCCAGGGGCAGTGTCCCTAGTCGGGCTCGGTCACGCACTGCTCCACGATCTCCCGCAGGTTCGGGTTCTCCATCGCCGCTGCTACCCTCTCCTTGTCATTGATCTGCTTGTTGACTGCAAAACACCCAGGACAGGGGGGATCAGGAGCTCCCAGGGACACCTGAGGGTGTGGGGGTGCTCAGGAGAAAAGGAAATTACACGAAGGATTACTGGGAAATGGGGAACGAGGCAAATGAAAGCTCAGTCACAACGAAACAACCATCGGAAATCAGTAATTCTTGTCACTTTTCTAGTTTAGGAAAAGCATGTAAGGTGTTCCAATGACATGTCCCAAAATCAAGAGTGAAATTGATGATAAATTAGTAGCCCAGGTTCTCCAGGTTCAGTTTCTAGCTATTTAACCAAAACAACCCATTTTTGCCATACACTGAACGCTCAAGCCCAGGGCACTGCCTGGACTCCATGGCTGCTTAAGGCAGTGCCTGGCTCTGGCTGTGCAGAACATCCATGTCCTGCAAGCCTTACTTCAAAAACTGACTGAGAAACATTAATTTTTGTTGTGAAGATTTCAGGACAGCGAGATCAATGGGTGAGGCAATTCTTCGTGTTAATTATTCAGCAGCACCTCCTTTCGTTACAAACACAACACCTGCAAGAACTGAGGGAGTTTTGTTATAAAACCAAACCAGCAACAAGCAGGTGGTCCCAAAGTCACCACAGCTTTGGAAACACCTCGATGCCGTTTGGTTTTCAGGCTTTCACAGGGTATTAATTTCTGGAAAGGCAGGGGAGGAGAGGACCCCACAGAGCACAAAGAGGCTGAAGCAGCAGCATGCTCTACTCACTGTCCTCCTCAGTGGAATGTGTGCCCTCAGAAATGTAGATTTCCAGCTAGAGAGAGAGATCAGCAGTGTTAGGAGCACCACAACAGTGGAATATATTCCTTCCTGGAAGTAAAACCCCGTCCCCCACACACACAGTGCCTGTCACCCCTGCTGCTACAGGAGGGGACCAGTGGCAAGAGCTCCCTTTACACCCTTCAGCTGGGAGGAGGGACCCAGCAGCTATAAAAACAAAACAACCACCCAAAAATCGACAGCAGAAATCCTCAGGTAATTAATTTATTCTTTAAATTGTTTTTGTCAAGTCTCTAAAGGTCTGTAAATCGCTGTGTTTAATTTAGGGAGGTTGCCATTCATTCATGCAGTTTAAAATAGGTTTCACACCAGGCACTTTACCTTGTGTCTAAAAGGCAAACATCTCTGAAGTTTTATTCTTAAACAGAGGCCTGTTAAAACAGAACACAAAAGAGATTTTCCTGTAAAATTTGAGGTTTGAGGTGCATTTTCAGAGAATCCATATCTAACAATCAGTGTAACTAACAATGTCCTTTTGTATTCTGAGCAGCACAAGCCACAGAAGGACTACATAATTCTTGGTTTGACCCTTTGGGTGCAGCTTCTCAGGTAAGTTCTGACCTGCCTTACAAGGTTGGGAGGTCTCTGCTCTCGAAACACCTCCTAGAAACACTAAATAGAGACAAATTCCTGCATTCCCAGCTTTCTTTGGTATTTTTCACAGTTTCCCAGCCATCCCGTGGCTGCATCTGTACTGAGGGGAGTGCTTGAATTGTTCTTTAATATTTATTAAAAGACCCAACATAAATTATTTGGGCATAAGTACAGTAATTTCCTCATTTAATTAAATACTTGATCTTTAATCTTAAAACACACTGACAAATTTTAGTATTGATATTTTATGATGAGTTTCTAACGTTGACACATTTAAACAAATCATGTCAGAGCTCTCAGATGTGACTTTTTCAGATGAAATCTCACCACAAATCATAAGGAAAAAAATAAAAAGGCAAAATAAGCCAGTGTGAATTCTCATTCAACTTAATTCCTTTCCAAGGCCTGGTGGATCAGGACTTTTTGGGGATTCTTGGATAGCATGTGGGGATTTTTGTGCATGTGTGAGAATGAAGAACAGCCCACAGGGGAGGGAAAGGGGACAAGCAGAAGGTTGCAGGTTTTTTGTTTTTTTTTTTAATTTATGAGCTGACAATTTGTTAATTAATAACAATAATGAAGTAACTTACAATACAAAGAATACTAAGAAGGACTTTTGTGCCGCTTCTCAGCAGAGTTTTCAGAGGTTCTCTTTGAAGAGATTCCCTAACATGACACAAACAGGTGGATGTCCCCATTTCTCTGGATTTGGGGTTTTTTTGCTTGGTTTGGTTTGATTTTTGGTTTGGTTGCATTGGTGGCTGGATTCTCAAGATGCAATTCCTGGTCAGACCAACACAGCCAGGCAAGACTGAATCTGAACTGGAACTGATGGTATTCAGACAACCTCCAATTAAGCTTGTGCTCTTTGTTTCTGATTTAATTAAAGGAATCTCACCGATGAGAGTGGCCAAGGAGCAATGAGGTACTGTTGGTGTAAACCTGATGATGACCAGATATTCATCCTCCCCTATCTCCTGCACTTCCACGCAGTTTTCCGTCACCACTTCCAGTTCTTCCAAAGTGTTGGGCTTCTCCGGGTCCCGGATAGTCCGGATTATATCTGAGGCACGAGACAAGTGAGCAACAATAAGGTATCTTCCTTGGATTTAACAGAAGACATTTTTATGAGCACCCACCTTCCCGGCGCTGTTTATGTCGCTCCTCTTTGGAAGCCACAACAAACCAGCCAAATAAGCCAAACACAGCCCCCTCTCCCTGCCCTACATGGAGCACCCCCAGCCTCTCGGGGCCCCCTCACCGCTCTGAGCCCCTCAGGACCCGGCGTGGTTCCCCCACCTCAGCCCCTCAAGGGCAAATCGGGAACAGCCCCAGGGCTCCCCCAGGCCCCTCACAGCCCCCGGCCCTCGCGCCCTCCGGCAGTCACCGTAGACCTCGATGGCCCTGTCGTGCTCCATGGCGCGGCTCGGGGGGGCATGGCGGGCCCTACTCGCGGGGCTCCGCCACACGCGGCTCAGCGCCTGCGAGAGCAGCGCCAGCACCAGCGACATGACCCCGCTCCGCCATGGGCCCGCGGGCCGCGGCACTTCCGCGTGGGGCGGGGCGCGCCGGCCAATGGCGGGCGGGGGCGGGGCCGAGGGAAGGACCAATAGGCGGGGAGATGCTGCCGCGAAGCCCCGCCCAGGGGCGGGGCCACGTCCATTTCTCGCTGTCCCCGCGCGGAGCAGCGTCTTGAGGGGCGACGCACAGAGAGACCGCCGGGACACGGAGGGACCCTGGGACAGCTCCAGCCTCAGGGACGGGGACACACAGAGACCCCCGGGACACGGAGGGACCCTGGGACAGCTCCAGCCTCAGGGGCGGGGACACACAGAGACCGTCGGGGCAGCCTCGGCCGGGTCACCGGCCGCACGGAGCTAAGGACGCGGCGTTGCCGTGTTCTAGGAACGCTCTAAACACGGACAGAGTCAGGCTGAGAAAGGAGACGTTGTTTATTCTGCGCACGGTGCATAGGGGAGGTGTTTCACAAATCAAGCACGGCAGGGAGTAAAAATCGGGAGAATTTATACACTGAAATTTACATAAATCCGCCTATCTACCTGAGAACATCAATTTGCATTTAAAAGAAGGGCTGAAGGTGAAAATGGTGCCATGGGGGTCCATCTGCAAGAGAGATCAGAGGAAGGGACAGGAACAGAGAAAAGATACAGAGAATTCAGCTTAAAGAAAATTTTGCTTAAAGACACGGGCGGCAGTCGCGGTGCGTGCTGGGAGTTGTAGTCGCGGCTCGGCGCCGTCCAGCTGACCGGAACGAGGGGCGGCCCCGGCAAGATGGCGGGGGCCCGGGGCAGGGGTGTCGGGCGGCTGTGAGAAGGAGGAGGAGGAGGAGGAGGATGGCGGTAGCGGCGGAGGCCGGGGCCCCGGCCCGGCGGGAGCTGCGTGTGCTGCTGGTGCCCCGCTCGGGGGAGCCGCAGGGATGCCCGCGGGACGCGGCGCGGGTGCGGCTGAGCAGAGCCCAGGACGCTCTGGGCACCCTCCTGGTCCCCGGCGGGATCTACCTGGAGTCGCTGTCGCCGGTCGGGGCCGGCCGGGCCCGGGGCAGCGTCCTGCCGGGAGCCTGGGCTGAGTAAGTGCGGGGCGAGCAGGGCGAGGGGCGGCCCCTGTGCTCGGGAAGCCGGGGCTGCGGCGCTGCAGAGCCCGCCTCGGAGCGGGGAGCTCTCCCTAAAGCCCCGGTGCTGCGGGGGTGCTGTGTCATAGCTGCCTGTGCAGCTGGGTGTGTTCACAGCAGTTGATCCGAAAGCCAAAGCAGACAAAAAGTGTTTGTCAGGCTGTTGGCTTCACACCCCCAGTGCCCTGCCTCCTCCGCTGCCGAGGGCCAGCCCGGGGTGTCACTTGGCAATCACATGATGGCTTTAACATCTGCTGTAGCAACTTTCGTGCTGAGTCAAAACCACGGTCACGTTTTAGATCTGAGCATCTGCAGTGTCCAGCAACACCAACACTGTTCAGAGACTCACAGAATCCCAGACTGGTTCGGGCTGGGAGGGACCTTAAAGTCCGTCCCGTTCCACCCCCTGCCATGGGCAGGGACACCTTCCACTGTCCCAGGTTGCTCCAAGCCCCGTCCAGCCTGGCCTGGGACATTCCAGGGGTGGGGAGTGTTTCAGGACTGTTACAGGGCTCTGCTCTCTGGTTTGCTCTGCCCCATCCTGAGCTGGTTCCTCTCTGCCCCCTCCCCATCACCACGGAGCAGGTGTGACACACCTGGAGAGTTTCCCAGCCCAAACAACAGGGAAAAATCTGAAAATGGACGATGTGTTCTGCTCTCTCTTGCTGGCAGAGCTGGTGTTCCCCCTCCTGGAAATCCTGAAGCAGAGCATCCCTCATGTCCTGGGTGGCTAAAGGGAAAAACACACGGGGATGAAGACCCCTTTATTCTGGAGAGGAGGAGGAGTTGGGATTCCTCAGGCTCTGTCTTGCTGAGGATGAAACAGTTCCAGTGCTGGGAGGGACGGGGTGGCAGCAGAGTCTTCACTGCTGAAGTGGAAGTGGTGCTGTCCATCAGCAGTGCATGTCCAGAACTGTTCAGTGCGGGAAATGGGGAAAGGGAATAAAGGCAATAACCCTCCTGAATGTTGTGTCTTCAGCTTCATGTGGGACAGCACAGAAGATGATGGTTTGCAGTCAAACAAGACAAAGCTCCTGGCTCTTGGTCAAAGTCATGAGCTGTTTGTCTATGAATTCAGTGTAGAAGATGGAAAACACAACCCGAATTCCCTGCACAGTTGTAAGGAAGAGACGCTTAAAAAGCTCCTTGAAGCTAAAAACATTAGTGAGTAACTTTCAGTGTGCTCCATGTGTGAAATTATTGCAGGTCTGGTTCTGCTGCTCCTGGTGGGATGAATCAGGCAGTGGGATTGAGCACTAGGGAAGTGTCAGGTACCTCCACACTGATGCAATGTGATCGGCAGGATTCGTGGGCTTGAAAAATAATGGGGACATTTCTGTATTCAAAGGTGACATTGTTAGAGATAATTAAACTCTTGTAGGGTCACGTTTGAGTGATACGAAGTTAAAAATAAATTTTAATAAAATATATGCAACCCTTCTCTCAAATTTTAACTTTAATATTGGAACTGATGGAAAGAGAACAGAGACAGGGCTCCTCAATAACCCTGCAAAGACTAATTAAACATTTAATCTTGTATTTTATGATTAGCAACCATAGTGTGCAGTTAGAATGAGCCTTTGGTGTTTTACATGTTCTTAAACAGTCTCCCTTCCTAAAATATTTTATTTCCGAAGTTTGTAGCTTTTCTTCTCAGTGCTGACTGACATATTATTTTGTGCTGATTTTTTATGTTCTTCATAGTATTGTCCACAGAAAAAGCCACATAAAAGTTTCAGGAAATTGTTCTAGAATTAGTGCCCCTGGCACAGAAGGTGAGATTTAAAACCAACCACCCCAACTCACAATCCCAAATTCTGTTACGATGGTAACTGGGGCAATGAATTTGAGCTGTTGTTTTCTTGGGATTCTTTTACAAATCAAAAGTCCCAGCTGGCTGTAATCCGAAATTTAAATATCTTTAAATCTGCAGGTCTGCCTTCAGTTTTCTCTGTGAAGATTCTGTCTTTTGGAAACAACAAGTGCAAACTTCTGCTCAACCAGTTTATCCTTGTGCACCTGACCTTTCCTGGGCAAGACTCATCCCCAGAGACCTGTGACTGCTTCACCCTGGCTGTGCCTCCAGAAGCTGCGGGGAGAATAACAGATTCCCAGTTCTGCAGGGGGATCCTGTTCCTGTTGGACAGTGCTGGCTGGATTCGTATCCTTGGCAGGAGGGATGGGCTCTCAGGGAGAACCTTCTGGAAGAACAAAGTTGCTTCTCTTTGCTGTCAGGGCTGAGCAGAAATTTCTTTAAAGACATTTAAATGAGATGCCTGCAAAGAAGGTTGTGTAGCCAAATCCTGGTTTTTGTAGTGGAAGTGCCATAGGTGTATATCAGGTGTTTCCCAGTACTCCACTGGAGATCTGTTTCCCACTGGATTAATGGGTTTGATTCATGGATCTGTGTATAACAGGCTGACATCTACTGTCACCTGATTTCTTAATTAAAATAGAAATGATCTGCAGGTGCACAGGGAATCAGAGTTTGGGAGGCAGATTTGTGTGTTGGGATGAGCAGGGGCTCAGACCTGTCAGTTCCACCAGCTGCTGGATTTAACCTATTCCTGGTCATCTTCTCTGACACGTTAAAGTACAACAAAGTCAGGTTGCCTTTCCCTTCTCATACAGTCAAAATTCACCACCTTTCCCTCCTGTGTAAATTCTCTGTTGGGCACTCCAGGGCCTGGGCTTTTCCTTGATGCTGTTTACAGACATATTTGACTGCTCTGATGGTGCCACCTTAGGGAAGGTCAGCGTAGCCCTGGGAGCTGGGCAGGGGGAGAGCCCAGCCCCCATGTCCCCCCTGGCTGCCCTGGCAGTGTCCCCTGACCTCAGCATGGCCGTGGTGACCAACACCTGCCACCGTGCCCTCGCCGTGCAGCTCAACAGCTACTTCAGGTACAGCTCCCAGGGGAAAGCTGTGGGCTGAACTGACCTTCACAGGTCCCTAATCTTGGGCCTGGACTCATCGGGGTGCTGGCAGCTTTTCATTCTGAGTTCTGTGCTAGAGCAGAAATTTCTTGTGTGTTGAAAGATTGTCCTTTTGTTATTTGTTCCCATTTACACTCTGCCACTTTAACAAAAGAAAATATATCTATAACATCTCCTTATTTTAATCTATCTGTTAACAAAT
The DNA here is from genome assembly GCA_013398055.1 of Ifrita kowaldi. NCBI lineage: Eukaryota > Metazoa > Chordata > Aves > Passeriformes > Cinclosomatidae > Ifrita > Ifrita kowaldi. The sequence goes on along the minus strand of VZRS01005199.1, from coordinate 90,411 downwards.
AGATGAACTTTGTCATGCACTTCATATTTTTTCCAGGAAGATTAGGTCCTCTCAATGCTAGGGGTGGGTGGTAGCACCTTTTAGAAATGCTGTGGGGTATGGAATTATCAAACTCTACGGGTACAGCTGTGCTGATTTAGCTTGCTAAATTAGGGCCAGGTGGTAATTAAGAGGTGGTGTCCACCTCAAAGGAAAGAGCATCAGGTTTTGATGGCTCAGCTGTTACCCTGAGAGAGCACTGCTTCACTGAGAGCTCTTGGAGGAGTTAAACGTGAAAAAACATCTTAAGTCATCTGAGCAAGGTGAAATTTCATATTTATTTCTTTACAGGCGGTTCCCTGAACATTTGCTCTGTAAGAGAGATCCTGAAAATCTTCCAGTGAAGCCTCCTGAGGGACTGGATGAGGATGACCTGGCCAGTTCTGACCACAGCATGGAGCTCCTGTCGTCGCCTTTCCGCACAGACAGGTACGGAAGGGAAAAACCTCCTGATGCAGGCCGGGCCTCACCTCCTTTGGATCATTGATAATAAACTGCTGATCTGTTTTTTTCAATTGTAGTTGTGACAGTAAAATCAGCCCATTCTGCTGTAAATATTTTGAATTTAGGATGGGCCAAGACAACTTCACAGCATTGAACAGCTTCCAAACAGTAATTGCTGCTTAGGGGTTACCTTTAGGTCTTAGAGTATTGATAATAATAAAACATGTGAATTATAACTTGATGTAAGAAAGACTCAGTTCTGGAATTAATTCAGTTCTACTATTTTTTAATTGATGGGGCATTTTCTGTGAGGAAAAGGAAACTTTTTACTAAAAATGCTAAACATGGGCCTTGTCAGTTAATGCAGCTGTGATCAGTCAGCTTGGCTGCAGGGAGTATTTAAATGCAAATAAAGAAGCCGTGGTAAGGTTAAAATGCAGGATGGATTTTATAAGCTTAAAGTGCATTTTATTTAACTGAGAGAGCTTTATTTGCCTTGTTCTTGGAGTAAACCTGGTGTTACAGGTGACTCTGTCCCCTCCCCAGGTCCTGGAAGGCACACTTATCCTCACTGTGGGACAGAGTAAGGAGAAGAAGAACACCAGATTCTCCAGATTTGGTGAACGACTTGAATTTGCCTTGGTATCAGTTTTTTACCCATCTTGAAGATCACGATCCTGAAATTTGTGAGGATCCAGAGAAGATGGTGGCCTTTGTTCCCCGGGCTGCTACGCGAGCAGCTTCCCAAGCGCTCCAAAGCCAGGGTGCAGCCCGTGGGGATGCAGGACAGCAGTGGGCACAAATCCCCGTGGGAGAACCTCAGCAGGTGGTGAAACTGGAGTGTAAACTGGTGACTGGAGCTAAAGCTGTGTTCGTGGTGCTGGCACAGGACACGGGGCTGTCTCTGGTGCTCTGGGATTTTGAGTCCCAGGACGTGACGTGTTCCCACTTCGGCAGAAGCAGTGTTTATGTGGAGTGCAGTGCAGAGGTGCCGCTGTGTCTGCTGCTGACAGGTGAGGGGTCATAAACTGTCCTGAGACAGCTGCTTTAGGGGTTTTTAGTGTTTTACCTGTTTGCCTGACTGCTGTGGGGTAACGTCCACTGCAGTCCTGCTCTGGTGAAATCCAAACAGAGCCGCTGCAGCTTTGCTCCACTCTTTTGGAAGCAGGAGTAGATAGAAATGCTGCTGCCTAGCATGTGGCTGCTCTATCTTTAATTATGGCTTGGTTCTGTCATTCAGAACGTGGTCTGTCCCTGGTCCTGTTTGGTTTAACTCAAGAGGAGTTTCTGACCAGGCTGATGATGTTTGGCAGCGCCGGAGTCGTGGATTCCGTGTGTCACCTCAATGGGTGGGAGAGGTGCTCCATTCCCATCCATGCCCTCGAGGTAAGGAAAGCTGATTCATGTCTTGCAAATAACAAACTGCTTCTTTCAAGTATTTAATGCAGTTTAGCAATGTTAGTGTGGGTTTAGACACAATTAGAAGTATGCCTCAAACCTAGGGGCAAAAGGAAGTGGTTTAGTTATTAAATAAACAGTAAAACCCCAAGCAGATGAGTAACCCAAAGGAAGAAATACAGCAACAAAGTGAATGCACATTATTAAAATAAAGCAGAATAAAGCAGGGCTCAAAATCCCCTTTTAATTGGACCCAAAAGCAATTTTGCCAATTTCTGCAGCAGTTTTTGTCCTCTTGCGAAATGTTAAATACTAAAAGAAATCCTTGGAACTAGTTTTGTGGGTTTATTATACCATTCTTACAAAATTGCTGTAAGCTTATTCAGAGTCCTGATTCTCGTAGTATTTGCTTTATATTGCTGCAGTAACATTTTGTGTGTGAAGATACAGGGCAGGGTTTGAGCAGAGCCTATCAAAGGAGCCTGGCAGGTACTGAACAGGTCACCTTGTTATTTCAGGCTGCAGGTGTTGCACACAGAGTTTAAACTCCTTCTGTTTTCCTGCATGTGTAGTTTGTCACCGAGTATGGAGTGAGAATCCCAGCAGTAAGTGCACAAGGTATGGTTTTAGAATCCATGCTTAATTGTTCTGTTTCATGTTTGTCTAGGCAGGTTTGGAAAATCGCCAGCTGGACACAGTGGACTTGTTTTTAAAAAGCAAAGAAAGTGTTTTCAGTCTCTCTACACCCTGCCCTGGGCCTGAGCACTCTGGGGATGGTGCCTCCCAGTCCTACCTGAGAAGTGAGTGAAGTACCTGCAGCTGCACAGGGGTTTATTTGATTACCTTTCTCCCTATGGCTGTGTGTAGAATGCAGATTTTGAACTGTTTCTGGAACCATTGCAGATTTGGAGGAGCTCAGGCCAGCTTTAAACTTGCTCTGCTCAGCAATCCAAGACAATGATATGGAGCCTCACAGCAAACACTTCTCTGAGCAGCTCCTGACCCTCACACTGACTTTCCTTACCAAGCAGCTGGAGGAAATCTTTGTGCACACAGAGGGTAAGATCACTCATGCTGGGTCATATCTAGTACTGTGTTATTTAAATAAGTAAGAACAGCTAATTCTTTTAATTAAAAGCTTAAATTTGCCTAGAATTAACATAAAATACTAGAGTTAAGTGAATGAAAGATGTTCATCCCTGTGTTTTAGATTGGATTTACATGACTAATAATTGGTTGGGTTAACACAAAATTTCAGTTCTCATTTACTGGTCCCTAGGAAGGAAAACCCCTCAGTGAGGGCAGAGAGCTCTGGTGGGGTTGTGGCTGTGTCCTGTATCCTGACAGGGTGCTGGGAGTGCTGGGCTGTGCCACTGCCCGTGCAGGGGAAAGAGCTGATGTGCTCTTCCCTCTGAGAGGTTTCTGTTTATTAATCAGGACATTTATTAATTCAGCATTGCTAAACATTGAAATCCTGTCCATTCATTCCCATTTAACTGGTGTCTTGGATGCTCTTGGCAGAACCTGATGAATTCCTGCAGAAGGCTGCAGATATTTTAACTGATTACATTATTAAACTGAGAAAATTCCTGAGGAAATACCCTCGACCACCAATAACTCCAGGGCACACAGAAGCTGATGTGGATGAAGACCTGCCTGAGATAGAAGAGAGCCATGAGTGGGAAAAACTGACACCAGAGGTAAAAATGAGTAACCCAGTTTCTACTATTGTTATGAAGTTTATTTGAGGAGATCATTAATGTGGAAATATCTTAAAGTATTGGGGAAGAAAATCAGCATAGGGATTACAAAAGCAGATCAGTTTTTTCCATGTTTTTCCCTTTAGGAAGTCATTGCTGAGGCCATCCTAAGCAATAAAATGCCAGAGGCCCAGATCTTCTTCCGAAGGCACCAACATCCTGCTGAGAGTCTCCAGGAATTCATCCAGATAGGTTTGAACCTGGTCTACGACTGTCTGCTGAAGGGCAACACCAGGCAGGCCTCAGAGCTGCTCAGAAATATGGTGAGAGGTGTTCAGTGGATCTTCACCCTGGTTTGTGGCTAACGAAATGCAGGAGCATGGGGAGCTTTTTGGGGCCTTATGGATGTACTGATTCCACCAGGAAGAGGTGGCATTGCAGTGAAAATTTACTTGTTTGAAGAGCTGCTGAGGGAGCCAGTCTGTGGGTGTGTGTTGGCTGAAGTGCTGATCAGCAGAGGGAGGGTGGCTCTGGCTGGGGAGGTGTCACGGGGGGCAGGGTTTGTACCCAGGTGCTGGGGACATCAGGCACATCCCTGTAGGAGCTGGTGCAGGGACTGTCACAAGCCTGTTTGTAAGGGCTGTGTGCTTTGGAAGGAAAGCAGGTGTGTTTATTCTTTATTTGATCTTTTTAGTGTCTTCTGTGGGCACATTTTACAGTTTGCATGCAGTGAGTGTGTTCTTTGTGCCAGGGCTTCGATGTGAAGGAGGAACTGCACAAGATCTGCTTTCACACAGAGGACAAACACGTACGGGATCTCTTGGTGAGTGCAGCAAAGGCTGTTTTAGTCCAGGTCTCAAGCCTGAAGCCTTGTGTGTGTTTGTGCTGAGGGAAACCCCTGTGTATTGAACTGACTTTCAGAGCAGACAGTGGGCACTTGTCCCTGTATCCTTCCAGTGTAGTTCCTGGAACATCCCTGTTCCTTTGTATTTGCAGTTAAAGTACAGAGGTGTTAAAATGTCATTTCTTTGTCCTGCCTCTGATCTAGTTCTCTCACACAGTCTGGAGTCCTCTTGCCATTTTAGTGTATGGCCCTCTGCTTCCAGCATTTTTTTCCTACAGTTGGTTAATTGTTGCACTTGCAGGATCATTTACAACTTGAATATATTAAAGATAGATACAAATTGGAGGTAATTTGAGGTAATACTTTTAACAACTGGAGCTAATACTTTAATTTGAATTAAAGGTGAAAGTGTTACAAGAAGAAAATTATTTTTCTGAAAAAGAGAAGAAAATTATAGACTTTGTGCATCAGGTTGAAAGCTTTTACTCAGAATCCTTCCAGGAAAATAAAGAGACTCAGTCCCTTTCCAGGTAATGTGGGTTATTAATTTTAATTATTAAGTAATAACGTTAATAGGATTTAAAATGTGCTGGATTCTACATTCTGTGTGATTTACTGCCCTAACAAGTACAGTCTTTAATTTCATTAATTTCACACTGGTCTTCGTTTGCAGAAATCAGAGTCAATGTGGGGACTGAGTCATTTTCTCATTAATGTAACAGTTGCTGTCATGTTCTCTCATGACAAACTATTGTGTGAGTCATGACAAACTATTGTGAGGGTGACAGAGCTCTTCTGCTTGAAACGAAGCATTTTTAATAATAATATTAGAATTACTACTCAATTATTCGTGTTCAGATGATTGCTCTGTTTTTGATCTATGATGTCTGTCATACAGCAAGCTAAATAACCTAGAAAAATCATTTTACAGTTAAATAATTGTAAAACTGTTATGATACTCCCAATTTGTTATGTCAGCTTTGGAAAAATGAGGTAATTCTTTAGTTCTCAAACCTTGAGCTCAAGTCCATCCCTCTGGCACTCCCAGAGCTCTTCAAAATGGTCTGGAAACTTTGCTGAGCCTTCCTCAGCTCCTGTTTGTTAGACTGGGGCTGTTCATCACGAGAGCAGTAGAGCCCACCCTGATCCCACCCCCATTGCAGTTTCAGCAGCTGGAGAAGGGAGCAGGACCTTTCCCGACACCAGGCAGTGCTGGGCTCGGAGCTGGGCCAGGACAGGCCCGGGGCTCACAGCAGGAGGCTCAGGGTGATGTTTAACTGGGCTCACTGGTGGGATGAGCTGGTGCAGGAGATGATTCTGCTGCCCAGGAAACCACGCCAAGGCAAGTATTGTGGGACTGAGGGCTTAAACTGGGCACTGAAATCTCTTTGGCACAGCATGCAGCCGCTGTGTGGGAGTGGCACGGACACAGTTAAAAGCCTGTGCTACCATAGAGGTCACTTACATTTGTCAGTGGAAGTGGGTAATGATGGGTTTCAGCCTATTGCATCCTGGATCTCGGCTGTTCCTGCAGAGAAGAGCTTGGAAGTAGCTGGGGGGGACTTGCCTAAGGCATGGCCACGTGTAAATGGCACCCTCTGCCACCCTCTGTCCCACTCCCTGCACTGGGGAGTCGCTTCCAGCTCTGCCAACATGAAGCTCCAAAGGCTGGAACAATATCCTTGATCTCAGCATCATATTTGCTGCTGTTCATTAGAAATAGGTACCTGGAGGGACAGGATTAGATGGAATATTGGGAAGGAATTATTCCCTGTGAGTGGGGGGAGGCCCTGGCACAGGGTGCCCAGAGCAGCTGTGGCTGCCCCATCCCTGGAAGTGCCCAAGGTTGGACGGGGCTTGGAGCAGCCTGGGATAGTGGAACGTGTCCCTGCCCAAGGAACTGGATGGTGTTTAAGGTCCCAGCCTAAACCATTCCATGATTCTGTGTAAGAAACTACTGGTATTTCCCCCAGAAGTGTCTGTGTGTGCTGGTTTCATCCATTTGCCTTTTTGAAACACAGAACTCAAGACCTGCAGTCCTGAGGTTCTTTGGATGCACTTGACAGCCCAGCATGATTGGTTTAGTATTTGTTCCTGGATTGAGGAGTCAGAGCCCAGCCAGGCTCCCTGCAGCCGAGCTGCCTGGCCTCCCCTGAGCCCTGACATCGTTGACAGGAACACGCTGTGCAGCACCTACATGAGACAGGACATCCTGAACAAGCTGGCCAGGTAGGGTCCCCAACGCTTTACACTCTCTCTCCTTCTTATGTGAAGCCAAAAGCAGAGCAATAAAATCTTTGATACATGATGATTTTTATATTGCTCTTTTTGGAAACAGCATGAGTCCATCGATAAATGTAATTTTAGTCTTGTACTTTCAGTTATCTAAAAACATAAGAACCATGAGAGCAAGAGCAGCCCTCCCTCAGCCCTTGGAGTTTTCCCAGTGGTTATATTCCTGATGCCCACTTTAATGCAGGGGAGAAAATTCTGGGCACACTCTGAGCATTTCACTGCTCACACCTCATTCTCTGCAGTGACCTGGAGTAACCACAGTGTTGTTTGGGCACAGGCAGATGGATTTTGGCACGTTGTGTTTGCCTCAGTAGGGAATTAATCTCTGAGAGGGAAAGGTCTGCTCTAATTTTGAGCTGAAAACACCCATCAGAACTTTTCAAAGAGAGCTGTGTGATCAGTGTCTGTGCTTTTTCTCTTTTCTGACAGAAAGGGAATTTTTGTCCGTTCTGAGCTGGAAGATTTCGAGCTCCTGCTCCAGAGGTTGTCGTGCCTCGGGGGAGTCCTGCAGAATCCTCACCCTGTTCCAAAATACAGCACTGCCAGTGGCCTGGACTTCCATGCTCAGTTTGTCCTCCACTGCCTAGAGCACAGCCTGCAGTACCTGCTGTACACTTACCTGGACTATTACAGGTAGGAATGCTTTCCATCCCTCTAATCCCATGAGGGATCCTGGTTTTAAAGAAGGATTTGAACAGTTGGTGGGGAGAGTTTTCCTCAGCCATAGCGGTGTCATTCAATAGAAACTCTGGGGCAGTATGTGAGATTTTAAGAATTATTTTGAAGCTTTATTCAGGTCATGTTAATATTAATTTGTGTGTCAGTTAGGAAAGGAAACAGTTACAGTTGTAATGGGTATAATGCTATAAACAGTACTACCCTAAATGAGCCAAGACAAGTTGCTCTTCAGAAAATCAGAATTTGCAGAATTCAGAAACTCCCTTGAGCACAAGTGTGAGTTGACCCTTGATACGTTCACGATAAGGAAATTGCTGGTTTCCACCTAAACTAGGATTAGTTGGGATTTGAAGATGGTACCAATAGTAGGTATTGGAGCTATATGAATACTTTGCACTTAATGGATACTTGGCAATTAAAATTTCTGAGCTATAACTCCAGTCTAACACTGGAATTATCAAGAAGGTAGAAGTGGACCAGAAAAAAAGCCAACACATCATGGTACGGAAGTTTTGTGCTGAGGGAAACCCCTGCATTACACCCGTGAGATGCTCCAAATCTTTAATGCTGTGTTTCATCAGTGATTACAAATCCTGTGTTTTCACTGTGCTGTTCATTTATTTCCAGTTTAACCCCTTCAAACTGCCCTATTCTGAATAACAAGGAGTTGCACGAAACACATCCCTGGTTTGAGTTCCTTGTGCAGTGTCGAGGGGTTGCCAGCAATCCACGAGGTAGGAATCTCACTCCAGAGAGGGGCTGATGTTTCTGCTCTAGCAGAATCAAACCTCTGCTCTGCTGCAAACCCTTTGGCCAGGACCTATCACTTTCCTGTCCCTCACTTCCTCATCTCTAAAGTCTGAATTGTAATTCCTACGTGAGCTGTACTTACAGATCTGGAGACTGCACATGAGTGAGAATCATTTTGTGTATGATCATCGTTTCCTCCAGTTCAGTTACATTCCCAACAGGTTGAACAAAAGGAGAACTCATAAGAAAATGCACATCCCATTAAAATTGAACCTTCCTCTAGTCCCTGTGGTGCATTTTGATTTCTCTGCCCTTGGATTATGTGCTTGCTTCACTGAAAACCAGTAGAGTTTGTGCCCTTAACTCACTGCACTTTTTAAACATTTCATCTTCTGCAGATAGAGGTAAAAATAATAAAAGATAAAAATAATCCCAAGTTAAGCATTTTTTTAGAAAGTGTGATCAGTGTAGGATAAAGAATTGAACCACTACAGTGCTAAACTGTGGGGCTCAACCCCAGTCAATCTGTGTAGGCAAAGCTGTAGTTTGAAACTGGGGAAAGCTTGATAGACCTTAGCTCATCTTATCTGTGTTTGTAGGCAAATTGAGAAAAACCAGTATTTACAACAAAAAGCAGAAAATTCAGCATTTTTCACAGTCAGAGGACAGTTGTAATGTGTGACTGAAGATTTAATACTGGTTTTACATGGAGTTAAATGTCACTTCTTTTTCTTTTAAGATCCCAAGATGATTTTCCAGGCGAGTCTGGCCAACGCTCAGATCCTGATTCCCAGCAGCCAGGGGGTTGTGAGCAGCATCCTGCTGGAGGGCAGGACCCTGCTGGCCCTGGCCACCACGGTGTATGGGCCTGGGGGCATCGACCAGGTACTGCCTGGGGCACCTGATCCCCTCCTGTCCTGCTGCTCCCCTGTCCTGCCCTCGTGGCTTTGTTTGGAAAATGCCCCTGAGCCACGTGTTGGAGCAGAGGGGATGAGCAGAGTGTCTTGATCCACAGCACAGTCACCTGGAACATCAGGTGCTGGGGGAGACCTGTCTGATACAACTTAAAAGCATTTTACAGGAAAGAAATTATACTTTTGGTGTTGTCACTGCATGTCAAATTCCCGTGAGGTAGATTGGCACATCCCAAAGTTGTTTTATTGCTATTTAATGCAATTTCCTCCTAATTGATTTTGCTTCCTTGCAATGTAGGTCCTTCAGAATGAAGATACAGAAAAACCTCTAAAGAAAGTTGATCCACAGCTCTTAAAAATGGCCTTGACCCCTTACCCCAAGCTCAAGGCTGCTCTCTTTCCCTCCTGCACTGCTCATGGAATTTTGCCTCCTGACATCTCTCTCTACCATCTTCTTCAGGTACACAAAGTGCTTTTGGCAGGATGCAAGGAAAGAGAAGCTGGTCTGCAGCTAAAACCTGGGCGTGGGGGCCATGGGTTGTTTCTTTGGGATCCTTGATGGGGAGCTGGAGTTCACAGCTTCATCCTGAACTGCTTTTTCAAGTGGTCTCTACACGCTGTGAGTTTGCAGTGCTGGAATATCAGAGAGGGATATGCTTGCAGTGTTCAGTGGGCAAAGTGTTTGATATTGCAGAAATTACAATAGTTAAACTTTAAAACGTTTGTAAGGGTAAGAGAATTAGAAATTGAGAGTTACAGGACAGTGACGTGAAGTTCTTAAGCTGCCTCAATGTATTTTGTTTCTAATCTTTCAGTCATTAATGCCCTTTGATCCCACGAAATTATTTGGCTGGCAGTCAACAAACACACTTGCTGTGTCAGGTATGTCCCTTGCCAAGGTTTACATGCTTTCCTAGCCTGAACACCTAAAATGAAATACATTCCAGGGGAATTATTTGGCAGATAAATTTACTCATAAAGGCCACTTCTTTCACAAGAAAAATCATGTAATTTACTAAAATTGTGTTTTGAACTAGAATTCTAGATTTTTGTGTTAAAAAATCCCCACAGACAGAATTTCTTAATCTAAGATAGAAAAGCAATATTTTCTTTTAAAAGCAAGCTGAGGTGGTGCAGAGCTCTGATTTTCCAGCAAGAAGTGGAATTTCGGTGGGGTTTGGATCTGAATTAGCACCAGATGAGCTACATTTGATTCTCATATTTGATTCTCACGTCGCATTTTGTAGCTAAAGGTCGCTTCTGCTGTTGAATTCAGCTGTTTCTCAGCTGACAGTGCTGCTCTGTTGTTTCCAGATGCCTGGAGTGAGCTCCCTCACTTCTCGTGGCCCGAGCTGGTGAGCAGACACGCCGTGGTGGAGAGGCTGGATTTCCTGTACTACCTGCTGCACGGCCGCCCCGCCTTCGCCTTCGGGACCTTCCTGGCCCAGCAGCTGGTGAAGAGCAAAACCCCCAGGCAGCTGTGAGTGTCCTCAGCAGGGACAGGCAGAGCTCTGCAGGAGGCAGAACTGAGCACAGGGAGGGAATTAATCCTTTCCACAAGTGCTGAGCGTTGCAACTGTGGGGGTCCTAAAGGTTAGAAATCAAATATCACCTGAGAAGAGGTGAGCTTTATTTGGAACTACCTAAATAAAATCTGCACAAGGGAAGCAAGGAAAATATTCCTGTCAAATCAAGCACGTGTGGGCTCTTCTTTTAGGAACCTGAGCCTCTAGATCACTTTGTAGGGGAATGATGCCCCTTTTCTTTGACATTTCCTAATGGTGACACTCCTTTAGTTAAATTAGTAAGGCAAAAAATATGCTGGAGGTTGATGGAATTAAATGTTTTGGCTGAAGCTTCAAAATCAGGTGTTCAAAAGGGTACAGTCAAATGACACATCTTGCTTGAATACATGAAATTCACTATTTAGTGTAGGAATTAGAACAAATCACTTCGTTTCTGGAATGTCTGGTTTGTCACTGTTTCTCTCCATCGTTTCTACACAGATCAATTTCTCTTGTGTAAACAGGTGAAACTGGGGCAAAAAGGAAAACATCCATTAATGTCGAGTGAAGTCATGGTTTAACAGACAGTCAGGGATACAGGGTTTTTTCAGTGACTTCTGTGGAAAAGCCCTTTGGGTACATTTTTCTCGTAGCACCATCTGCAGGTCAGACTCAGGTTCCTGGTGCTGCAGTGGATTGTAAACTCTGCAAAGGCGCTTTCTGCACTCAGCTGCTGAGGGGGTGTTTCATTAATTATAAAACCAATTCCACTACCTTTAGTTTTTGAGAAGTGTATTGAATTGCAGACTCTGCCTATCATGTGTGAGCCTTTATTCTCGTGCCCACATTTTTTATAAATATGAAACTTTTGGCTCATAATTATCTTTGATGCTGATGAATCTGAGAGTTCAGTAAACCTCACAGGTGCTTGTTTGCCTGGGGAATACTCATGTTGGAAATGGGTTAACAACCCTGTGTGTTCCTTGTTGCAGGATCCAGCAGGCAGGACAGGAGGCCCAGGTTTTAGCTCTGTCCTCCTTCAGTACCCCCTCAGTGGCAGCAGCCTGTGTGTGTTTCCTGGAGCTGCTGGGCCTCGACAGCCTCCAGCTGCGCGTGGATGTGAGAGTCGCAAAGATGATTTTCAGTCACAGGACGAGGAATGAGGCCTCTCATCACAATCAGATCAGAGACTCTTTGGGTAAGGGTGTCTTTGTCTGCTTTGGAATAGGTGCTGTGGATTTCTTGGGAAGAGAAGCAGAGGGATGCAAAGATGCTGCCTGGTGGCTCAGCAATGCAGTGAAAGCACCTAAGAACTTTGTTCTTCTTTTATTCCTGTTTTTTTACTAATTTTGAAGGTGCATTTTGATCCTGTCATGTCAAATAAGGTGGGAAGACTCATATAACCTGTATCAGGGTCTAACAGGCACTGTCCAGCAGCTGCCCAAGACTGAGATTAGTGAGGTTCAGCCTAACGTTGTAATAATATTACAGAGAGTTAAACAAAGTCCATTGCCAAATCTTCTTTCTCCTTCCTATTTGAAATCTCTTACAGCTGCAGGGAGATCAGGTGTTCAAAGCTGTAGGGAAATTAAATTTATCCTAGAAATAACTTCAGCAAGTTGAATTTCTAACCCTAGGACCACAGGTGTCTGCTTTCCCAACTAGGAAGCTACTGGTACTTTTGGAAATGCTGCCCTGACTCTGAGCCCAAATAGCATCTCAGGAATGTGTTCTTTTAAACAGTTGAGAAGTTAACAAAGTTGGCTGATGGTGAGAAGGCAGCAGCAGCAGCAGTTCTTACCTCCTTGGAAGAAGCCTTCTGGGATGCAATTGAGCACCAAGGAATAAAGAGGTGAGAACAGCCTGGTTTGAAGGGCTGTCTGGGAAATGGAGACTGGGCACTGACTTTTGTTATTTGTGTATCAGATAATACTAAAGAGGTCAGGATAGGACAGCGTGCCTGCCTTGGTGGTGGGAACATCCAGAGGGTGCAGTGTGGAAGCTCCCAAGGGGATGTGACCTCGCTGTGGTGAAGCCCCTGGCAGTGCCGTGTTGCTGTTTGCAGACAGTGGATCTGGGGTCACAGGGTCACTTCATACCTGAACATCTGGTGTAAATATTGCTGAAGCTCTCTAAATTCCATGCAGGACATCCAGTGACTCCAGAAAGCAGTGGTCCTTGGTCATGCAGTTCTGCAAACTCCATAACCTCGAGCTGAGCACATCCTTCCTGAAGGAATGTGCTAAATCCAACGAGTGGCTGCAGTTCCTCATCCAGACCCAGCTCTACAGCCACCAGCCAGCCCAGGTGAGCTGTCTGTGCATTAGATAGAGTCTTGTAGCAAGAGAAAATCCCAGTGTGGGGACAACAGGAGCCTCACCAGTTCCTGGGTTGTGGTTGTCTTGGGATGTCAATACCCTTGGACTGTGGTAGCCCTTCCCTTGCAGCCACGCTTGTAAAGTTAATTTAAACTCATGTAGTTACTGCTTTTTTTATTGGAGAGTTGCCGGATGTTCAGTGTAAGTTTTGATAAAGCCACCCATCTTTCCTTTCAAAACTCAAATTGATTTTTTGCTGAAGGTACTCAAACTTTAGAGAATCCAAATCTTCCACCTTTGGTTTTGAACGTGATTTAGACATGAATAAAATACTGCCAATACATAAAAGCAATTGGGAAAGGTCATGTGAGGAAGCTAACTGGATAATTGCAGGTAAGATGATGCTTAGTAGGCCTAGGATTTTAACTTGGGTCTCCTTGTTGTTTTGAAGAACCTATAATTCCACAAAAGCACCTGAGTAGACCCTTCTCATGCTCTGTTGCTGCACTACAGGAGAGAACAGAACTGAGGCTCTCTAGGAGGCATTTGAGCATCACGGAAAAGGATGAGCTTCAATCTTTCATTAGAATAATTCACACCTACAGAACCCTTTTTTCCTCTCTAGGTCTCAGAAGTATTTCTAAAAACAGATTTTGAAGAGTGTTTTATTTGTCTTCGTGTGTTCAGTGCTTCCATCCTCCTGCCCTCTCCTCTCTGGACCTCACCAGGTTTTGGTGCTGTTTCCCCAGGTCATTCCCCTCCTGCAGGATTTCCCTCCTGTGGTACAAGATCACCTGGTGCTGGCCCTGGGGAAGTTCCTGTGTCCTGAGCCCGGTGCTGCTGGCGGGGCCCGGGGCAGCCGTGCAGGGAGTCTGTTCCAGATCCTGCTGCAATGCCAGGAGAATCCCAGCCCCTCCTGGTTCCTCCTGGCTGAAGGACTCAGAGAACACGCCCCCATCCTCAGTGTGCTGGCAGCCTGCTGCCCTGTAAGTCTGGGAGTTGTTTGTCTTTTAGGGAAATTAGTAATGACAGCTGATGGTTGTGCCTAGTTCTGTTAAATGGTTGATCTGCAGTTGCATTAAAAGCTGTTTTTGGTCAGTCTCTGTGGTAGCTGTGCACAGTGTGACCTGTTTCACCAAGTGCTATAGAATGGGCTGATGTATAAACCCATCCTTTTGGCATTTCCAGGATGCAAACCTCATTTCCTGCCTCTGTGTTTGGATCATTACCTCTGTGGATGATGCCACCAGGGCTGAGGCAACCACCCACACCCAGAGCTGGGCAGAGAGCCCCCAGTGGGACCTGCAGGACCTTGCCGTGATCTGGAAAGTCTTCTTGAGGAAGCAAAAAAGTAAAACGCTTCTAAATGGCTTCCAGCTCTTCTTAAAGGTGAGGGAATGTGATTTCAGTGGTAAATTTGAGTGTGTCTCAAACCTTCTGGGCTGGTAAATCTGCCTCTCTCTTGCTTTGTGCCAAAGATAACCTGGCTGTCCACTGAAATTCCCTGTCAAATTGGAAGTTCTTCCAGTTATCACAGATTGGTAGATTCTACATCAACTTTGCATGCAATTTTAATAAATTAGAACTTCATTGTTCTGCTGCTGAGGAAGACAAATTCTACATTTATTGAATGAAATAACATATGAATTTTTAAAGTATGATTTATTTATTGAGATACTTTTGGGAATTTATTATAACTTGTTTTTGTGTCTTAAAGGATTCCCCTTTGTTGCACATCCTGGAGGTGTATGAACTGTGTATGAACTGTAAAAAGTACAACGAAGCTAGAACTAAACTGGATGAATTTCAGGAAAGCCTCACAAAAGTAAGGAAATTAATTTTCTCTGAATGTCATTGTTGGGATTTAGCAGTTGGGCTAAGAGGACTAGAGGGTCTTCACACTGCTCCTTGTCTCTGAATACAGATGTTTTAACAGTTCTTTCCTTTCCATCCCAGTTTTCTAGTTCCCTGGGTATGCTGCTAACTAACATTCCCTGTCTTTAGTGGTTTTCCTTCCTGGACTTCAGGCTCAGGCAGCTCAGTTTCCTTTCCCTTCATCAGCAGATGTGCTTGGGAGGGATCCAGCAGTGACAGGGACTGTTTGTCTAACAATTAATTTTATCTGGTCATTACTGATCCTCCTCACATCTGTTATCTCCTTCTTGGTTATCAGCAGTAGCTGGTGGTCACCCTGCTGTAAAACGTTCCACTTTCAGGTCCAGCACACACCAGTGATGGCTCAGTGCTCCCTTGGGAGTGGCAAGTCATTGATCCCTGAAGAGGCACAGATCTGGTGCACCTTCCACTCCCGGTGCCATTCCCACCCAAATGCACAACATATCTGCAGGAAAAGGGAAGCCCTAACCCTTAATCCCCTTTATTGCCACAGCTGAGAGCTGCAGGAGCAGCAGCCGCCGAGCTGCCGGTGCCGTGGTTGGAAGCGCAGGCCTTGTTCCTCCTGGAGCTGATGCTGCAGCAGTGCCGGACGGAATACGAGCTGGGAAAGCTCCTGCAGCTCTTTGCTGCAGCAGAGAACCTCCTGCTGGATGGTAAGGGCAGGATGAATCCCAGGCCCTCTGGCAGGGCTGAATCCTGAGGGAAGTTCAGACTTCCCTGGGGTTCGGACCCAGCTTTCCTGAGCTGTTTGTCCTCTTTAACCCAGGCCCCTACGTGAAGAAACTCTGTGCCCTCAGTGAGGCCCTGAAGGACTCCTCCGTATCAATCAATCGCTCCATCCTGACCTCCTACAGCCTGGAGACATTCCAGGGCGAGTGCAGGTCCATTCTGGAGCAGCTGCAGGAGAAGGGAATGTTCAGCCTGGCTCGGGAGGTGGCAGCACTGGCTGAGCTGCCTGTGGACAGTGTTGTCACACACGAGGTACGGTGCAGTTAGTGATAGTCACCTCTTCTTCTGTTGCTGCCAGGATTGAGGATGCACATTCAGCCTTCCTGAAACATTAATTTGTCTTTAAATGATTTTTTATTTTAAATGCATGTGCACCAAGCACACTGGCTGTAAGTGCTGAGCTGCAGAGGATGGGACACCTGTCCTTATTCTCTTACTGTTTTTACTTGTATGCAGCTTTATTTGGGGAGAAGAACAGATGGATTTGTCCATCAGGTAGTGGAACAAGATGATCTTTAAGGTCCCTTCCAACCCAAACCAATTCTGTGACTTGTTGCATATTGGGGCACTTACCTAAATCCAGTGTTACAGTGCTGGCCACCCTGTGTGAGTTGGAGTTTTCTTTCTTGGAAAGATAATTGTGATAAACCTCTGTGAATTTTGCAGGTTCTGAGAGATCTACATCATTTAAGAGACACTGGACAGTGGCATCAAACCCAGACAAGAGCTGAGTTCTGGAAAAAGTGCAACGACACCTTCACTAAACATTCCATCTGCAGCCGAGCCGCAGCAGGATTTTTCCTCGATCAGGCCAACAATGTGTGGGAATCCTCAGGGCAGGAGAAGACAACCAGCGTTATGGAGAGACAGCTGCTGCTCACCCTGGCTGGGCACTGGCTGGCCAAGGACACCGAGGTGGCCGTGCAGGAGCTGGAGGAGGTGGAGAAGCAGATCTGGCTGTGCCGCATCGCTCAGCGAGTGCTCGGGGACTTGGGGCAGCGCCCGTGTCCCGGCCCCGCCGCGGTGGGCAGGGACCTGTCCTTTGCCACCCTGGCCCAGCAGTTCTCCTTTGCGAAGCTGCCAGCCCTGAACACGGCCAGGCACTGCAGGCTGGAGGCTCTGGCTGCCGGGGAGCCCCCGCAGGCGCTGGGGGACGCGGAGCGGGCGGCGCTGGGGACGCTGGTGGGGGCCCTGCTGGACGAGGGCAGCGTGCACGAGGCCACCCGGGTGTGCCACTACTTCCAGCTGTGCCACAGGGACGTGTCCCTGGTGCTGCACTGCAGAGCCCTGGCCTCCGGGGAGGCTGGGCTGGAGCAGCTGCAGCCCGAGGTGCGGGCGCTGCTGGCAGCCGGAGCGGGGACAGCTGAGGGCAGCACGGCCACGAGCAGAGCCCCTGGCAGTGAGTAACTCATGGAGTCACCTGGCAGCTCACACCTGCACTGGCTTTCCTCTCTCATTGCATTTCCCCAAAACCTCTGCAGAAATGAAGCTTTTCCTGACACTTTCCTTGGTTCATAAATGCTCTCGTGAAAGGAATTTGAAGCCTTGCAATGCACATTGCCCCTGTGTGCTCAAGGCAGGGTGTTCTGTGTACAATTTCCATAGATCTTGAGGCTTTCATTTTTTATAGCTCTCAATTCTGGCCCAGTAAAGCAGCACTGGGCTTCATCCCTGTTCCTGCTTTTAGAAAACACACTCTACTAATTTTTTTTTTTCTGTAGCTGAAGCGAAGAAATGCTTTAGTTTATTTTTCTGACATCTTTGTGCCTTATAAAGGGTTAAGTGTTTCTTGTTTAATAGCAAGGCTAAGGCTGAGAATGTTTATTGGTAGAGTTCTCTGCATGTCTGTGAAGTTTGAGTGACTAAGTTTCAGCTGGAACATCCCTTTCTAATACTGATGTGTAAAGCTGAGTAGACACAGAAGAGCATAAATGAATCCTAAGCCATCAGAAAAGCTGCTGAACCCTTACTCAACCTTATGCTTAGAAAATTTTGTATCTATTATTGAGGATATTTGTGTTCTGTTACATTGTTTGTACCCTGAAACAAATGTGAAATTTTAAAAAATCACAGGTGTCAAGAGCTCAGTTTTTGAAGACTGAGAAAGTATTATGGAATTGCTGCAAATTTTGGGAGCCTTGCCCAGGTGTAAGGGTGTTGTCTGCCTTTATGAGATAGGAATTGATGTTTTTTTGTTTCCAGCATCCAGCTTGGAGGACTGGACCCCTCTGGGGGCTCCGTGTGGGGATGATCCAGTGGTGGCAGCCCTGAAGGCTCTGGCAGAGGAGTGTGTCCATGGCAGGGGCTACTGCAGGCAGGTCCTGTGCCTCTACGAGCTCTCCAAGGTAACCCCAGGGACCAGGGCTTTGGGTCAGCTCTGCTGGGGGTGGGCAGGGCAGGATAGAGGGGTGAAGGTCCTCAGCAGGTGCCCTCAAGGAGCTGCAAAGAATGAAATTCCCAACCCTTTGTGCAGAAAAAGGCCAGAGGCTTCCTGGGCATGAGGTGCTGAGATGAGCTCGACTGCCAGCCTGGCCAGTCCCTACTGTGAGCCCACCCAGCCCCAGTTCAGCCTGGGTCTCTCTGATGGCCTTTTCCACAAGCTCACCAGCACATTTGTTCACCCTGCACCTTTCCTTAGGCCATGTGGGAGCTGCCTCCCTGATCCACAGGGATCTGAGGCACACGGGGATTGCAGCTGCCTGGGGGTTCAGAGGAGCTGTGCAGGGACAGCCTTTCCTCAGGGCAGAGGCTCTGTGTCCCCAGGGCTTTGGGCAGTGCCACCCTTTGTGCCCCTCTGCTCCGTGACCTGCAGTGCTGCTGTCAGGGGACACAGCCCTGCCATGGGAGCTGGGCTGTAGTTTTTGAATGTAGCATTAGGTTTTTTTCCGGAACAAAACAGGAAAAATGTTGGTATCATCTTTATCACAGAGGTCCTTAGATTTTCCTACAAAATTTTTTGTGCCTCAAGTATTTGTACTTTAAGTTTGAGCTACTAAGAGTTAGTCATAGGGCTGCCTTGTCCCTCTTATCCCATCCATATCCTTCTGAACTGAACCTGGATGTCCACACTTTTGAATTAAAAGTCAATCAAATGTGGCTTTCAGGTACATTTTTTGATTAATTTGTAATTTTATAAAGTTGTGATATGTCACAGCAGAGTATTTTCAGAGCCTCACCAGCTCCCCTGCCAAACATGAAAACTAATTTACCTTTTCCACTGAGAGTTTGTGGTGTGTGAAGAGGAAAAGAAGCCTAAGTCAAACTTGTGCAGTAAAACACAATTCTTAGTTCAGGAGGAACTGCTCCTGTATTTCTGTAGGTATTTGGAGCGTTGAGGTTTATCTTTGGCTCAGGAAATCATCTCTGAGCAGCTCTGGGATGTGAGGCTGCAAATCCAGAGCCCCTCCCTGCCTGGAGCCCGGGGTTAAGGGAACGTGCTGTGGGTCAGTGATGCTGTGAGTGGGATTTTGAGTGCTCGTGTGTCCCGCAGGAACTGAGCTGCTCCTTCGGGGAGGTGTCGGCCCGGGACCCGCGGGAGGTGCTCGGGGCCATCCTGAGCCGCCGGGGGCCAGAGCGGGGCCGCAGGGCCCAGGCCTTCATCGCCTGCCAGGGGCTGCCGCCCGCCGCCGTGGCACAGCTGCTGGCCCAGCAGATCACGCAGGAGCTGCTGGCCTCTGCTCAGGGAAAAGGTGGGGAACAGGCCCGGTTTGTGCTCGGTGGGTTTGGTTTCTGAGGGGGGGATTTGTGTGTCTGAAAGCAGCCCCTGCACTCGGGTGCCTGAGGGCTCGTTACAGCCGGGAGTGTCTGGGCAGCTCTGCTCTGTGAGCATTGCGTGCCTCACGTAAAATTCTATACAAATGTTCATTTGTAGTTATTTCTGTGTCCGGTGTGGCGTAGTTAAGGTTGTATTTTTATGGACATAAATTTAATATTTTTTTAAAAAATTATTTTTAACTGTGGTCTTTGCTGCCCCACATCATCTGACTTGGGAAAACTCATGTGCATTTCCCTGTGTACAGCATGACAAAGGTTTTCCCCTTTCTTTTTTCCTTTGTGAAATGAGGGACAGCAGTATGGTTGTCCAGTAGCATTCTGTTGGACTGAACTGGCAAAAAAAGTATTTTCTGATTGTTAAATTTAAGCAATAATGCTCAAAGTGTCTTTAGGATTGTAGTCCCAAGTCCCCAGTCAGTCTGGATGGCATCAGATTGCTTTGTTAATTAATGATAAAAAATAATAGTTTAATTAATGATAAAAAAATAATAGTAATTCTCTCCTGCACAATTAGCAGTGGTGATACATTTCTTTCTCTGGCCACAGGACAGAAGCAGGTTTGGAACCCTGCAGTGGAAAGCCAGGCATTTCTGCAGCTTGCCAAGCTGTGCCAGGATCACACTTTGGTTGGGATGAAGTTACTGGATAAAATCTCCTCTGTCCCCCGTGGGGAGCTGTCATGCAGTGAGTAAATGGCAAATCCTACAACCTGGGTGTAACTAATGTGGCATCGTGTGGTTTAAACTCACAGCTTAAAGAAGAGAAGCAGTGCTGAGGGAGAGCTCTGCTGCTGATCTCAAATTTGATATTCAATTAGTAGGGCTGAGGATATACACAGTAGATAAGGGTGTTGCTTAAGGGTTTATTTTCCAAAGAAAATTCAGATTTTTTTGTGCTGAGCAAGAGGTGGGAAATGCAGTCAGGGAGTGACCTGAGCTGTCGTGATGGTTTGTTACAGAAGGGGTATTGTGACTTTGTTCATATTCATCACAGTTAGAAACTGAATTTTTCAAACCCAAGTGCAAAACTTGTGCCCTTCCTTTTCCAAATGCAGAGCTGGCAGGCAGTGGAGTGATGATGTGTTATACATTTGTCAGCTTTCGGTGGAGGAGGTTGGAAATTCTGTGCTTTGTGTGTGTTTTGTGTTTTCTCTTCTGGAGAGAAGCAATAATTCACTTCCTCAGCCCTTCAGCTGAAATACCCCAGTTTTTCTGCTCTTCAGTTACAGAGCTGCTGATCCTGGCCCACAACTGCTTCAGCCTGACATGCCACATGGAAGGGATCACACGAGTGCTCCAGGCAGCTCGGCTGCTCACCGAGGAGCACCTGGCTCCCAAGGAAGAGTATGGGCTGGTGGTGAGTCTCTGGAGGGCAGGGGGGCTGTCCAGGGCTGGCTGTGTCTGCCCAGGTGGTGATTAGCTGCTGGTGAAATGTGGTCTGTCACTGGGCTGTTGGGCATCTTTAATTCGTGCCTTGTAGGAACTCCTGGAATCTGGGACTTGCCCAGTGGAATGGTGTCAGTGCTAAGAGCTTCACTGCCTATTTTTATGTGATAAAACGATGCCCTTTCACCTCACTGTGAAAAAGATGCAGTTTTGGTTGGTTTAGGAATACCCCCCATGGCTCCAAGGGAACATGTGCGGCCCGGTGTGACTCGTGTGCCTGGCCCAGCCCTTGGCACTGGCTGCCCTGGGAGGGGATTGTTCCAGTTCCCTGGAGCTCCTCACGTGCCCTGGGTGTCCACAGGTGCGCCTGCTCACGGGCATTGGCAGGTACAATGAGATGACCTACATCTTTGAGCTGCTGCACCAGAAACACTACTTCGAGGTGCTCATGAGGAAGAAACTGGACCCGGTACGTGAGGGACAAACGTGCAGGGAATTGTGTGGCTGCCTCAGAAACTGGTGTTTACACAGGGTGAAATTATCTGGGCATTTTACTTCCTGAGTGCAGGAACTGAGAGTCAAGTTTCATAGAAATAAATGAATTCTGGGGTTTATTCTCATTTTAGTTGAACCATTTTTTTCTAATTAGTTCAGGGCTACAACGAGAGCAGCATTGAAACTTAAACTTGGCATTGTCAGAGTTTTCACATCCTGCTTTGCTTTTATTTGCAGTTAAAGTTTCATGGGGGTTTTAAAAAGAATAAATATTCATAGCTTTGTTTAAAATAAATAAGTGATAAAGAAATGTCACATTTTGACATTTGTATGTAAAGAAATGCACAGGTGCTGGATTTTCATACCCAGTTGAGCACAGGTGTGAGGCTGCTGTTGGGTTTTAGGGTGTAATAATGATCACTTTTTGGAAAATTATGGTTAGGGTTAGGTTTAGGGTTAGCATGGCTCGTGGGTGCGGGATGTGGCCACAGCCAGGCCCTCAGTGTGCCCTTTGTGCCCAGAGCGGGACGCTGAAGGCGGCGCTGCTGGACTACACCAAGCGCTGCCGGCCCGGGGACAGCGAGAAGCACAACATGATCGCGCTGTGCTTCAGCATGTGCCGGGAGATCGGCCAGAACCACGAGGCTGCGGCCTCCACCCAGCTCAAACTCATCGAGTGCCGGCCCTGGGGTGAGTGGGGCACAGGGGAAGAACAGGGACAGGGAGGTCCTTTGTCTGCGTCCTGAAACACCCCTGGAGCTGCCACGGCCTGGGGGGAGGCTCCTGCCTGCCCTGAACAGTTCCCCGGGTGTTTCCAAAGGGGTGAGATTTACAGCTCTTTCCGTGATGGGACATTCCTGTGGTACCTCCCATGGAGCGGGCACAGGCACAGCCAGGTTTTCCTCAGCCCGTAGGATGTGACACGGTGGGTTTGCAGGGGTTCTGTGAAGTGCTGGGGTTTTGTGTCTGTGTGTGACACCCACGAGGTGTGAGCTCTGCAGCGTGGACAGCCAGTGCTGTAAGAGCAGCTACACCAGGAGTTGTGCCAAGGGATTTCTGAGTGGATCTGGCAATGGTCAGTGCTGGGGTCTGCCACAAATATGTGGTTGGGGTTTCTTTCCAGTCTTCAATCACTTGACTAGGCTCCAGCAATAGCTTTGGTCCATTAACTGAACAGGCACTGTGTTTCTTCCTGCTTTTTTAGTACATAAATTTTGGTTTAGGCTGTTGGTGCTTTCTGAGACAACACCAGGGACAGACTTGGCACTGGGAGGGAGTTTTGTAACTTACTTTGTCACCTTTATAAATAATTGGTTATTCCTTCTTTTTTCTTGTTTCAGAGGAGTCTCTTCAGGATGTTGCAAATTTAAAGAAGCTGCTGCTGAAAGCTCTGACTCTCTTCATTGATGCAGCAGAAAGTTACTCCAAGGTAGAGTGAGATGGAGTGGAATGACTTGTGTGCAGCATTGGGAGCACAGGAGGAGTGGGCTGGGCTGGGAGAACACACAGAGCTGCCCCGGGGAGGGTGTGCAGGGTCCTGGCCCACTGCAGAAGGAATCTGTGTCTCTGCAGCCCAGTAGCACCTGTAGCATGGCTGTATCTGAGCGTGCTGTGCTGGCCCCTGCTCAGGCTTTAACCCCTGGGGTTACAGGTGGGTTCCCCACTTTCAAAGCAGGGACCATGAGCTTAATTAGCAAGGATAGAACAAATTAAGTATTTAAACCCAAGCGTAATTATGGTGGAAGTATTTGTGGGAACGAAGCTGTGTGTAACACTCATGGAATACGATGAATGTGAAGCTGCAGTGCTCTCAGTCACTGCACAGCTCTGAGCTCCTCAGGGCTGCTCTCAGGGATGTTTCCAAGTTCCCCTGGAAGCTCTCAGGCTGCTCTGTTCCCAGGACTCGTGTGTGCGGCAGGCGCTGCGCTGCCGCCGCCTGATGCGGCTCATCACGCTCCAGCTGCACTTCCTGGGCTCAGGGCAGAGCACGAGGATCATCAACCTGGGCAGGCAAGACCTGCCAGGTGCCATCCTGGCCTTGCCCAGGTTCTACCAGGTGAGCTGGGATGCCTCGGGGTCCTTCTGTCGGGAAGTGACGTGGTCACAGCAGTGCCCGAGCACTCGGCTCCTTCCCCTGGCCTCTAAGTCCTGTGACTGTTATCCTGACTTTATCCTGTGGTATACAATGGGTGGAGGGACAGGATGAGGGGGAATGGCTTCCCACTGCCAGAGGGCAGGGATAGATGGGATATTGGGAAGGAGTTGTTTCCTGTGAGGGTGGGCAGGCCCTGGCACAGGGTGCCCAGAGCAGCTGTGGCTGCCCCTGGATCCCTGAAGCATCCGAGGCCAGGCTGGACACTGGGGCTTGGAGTACTCTGGGACAGCAGAAGGTGTCCCGGTTTAGGAGCTGAGGAAGGTTATTCACAGTGCTTTGTTACCCTGTATTTCACAGCTGCTCTCAAGAACAGCAGCAAGGGATGGGTCCAACAGAAGAGCTCCAGTACTGAGTTCTCTGTATGGAATGTGCTGTGCAATCCCCCTTCCCTGTTCCTGCTCTCCCTGCAGGCAGCCATCGTGGCAGAGGCCTACGAGTTCCTGCCGGACTGGGCTGAGGTTCTGTTCCAGCAGGTGATCAGCAGGGGGGACTTTGTGTACCTGGAGGAGTTCAAGCAGCAGCGGCCACTGTGGCCCGGCCTGTTCGAGGAGGTGGCCAAGAAGTGAGTGAGGGGTTCTCGGGACAAACTGCAGCTTTATCTACACCGGGCCCTTGAGAGGGGCAGGAGCAAAGTGTTAAACTGTTCAATCTTACAGGGGAAGGTCTCACACACAGGGACTTGAGCTAGAATTCCAGAATGGTTTGGGTGGGAAGGGACCTTAAAGCCCATCCCATTCCTCCCCTTGCCATGGGCAGGGATGCCTTCCACTATCCCAGGCTGCCCCAAGGCCCAGTGTCCAACCTGGCTGGCACTGGACACTTCCAGGGATCCAGGGGCAGCCACAGCTTCTCTGGGCACCCAGTGCCAGGGCCTCACCACCATCACAGGGAAGGATTTGTTGGTAGGTTTGGTTCCTGAGCACAATGTGGAAGTAGCTCTGATCCAGCCCTGTTCTTGAGCTGGACAGGAAGGGAGCACAGGGCTGGGCAGAGCAAATCTTTCAAATAATCAGAGCAAATAAACAACCACAAGATTCAAATGTAGGTCTTGAGCACAACCTCTTGCTAAAAATGTCGTTTCTGCAGGCCCAGAGCAAGAGTCTCAGGGGCCTGGGAAGCTTTTGTGTCTCAGTTCTACGTGCAATTGTTCCAGGGTCAAACAACACCCCCCTACTGATGCTGCCCTGAGGAACCTGAAGCGGTTCCTCACTCACTGTGAGGACATCTACACCTACTACAGGCTGGCCTATGACCACAAGTTCTATGACGTGGTGAACTCCCTGCTGAAGGACCCTCAGACTGGCTGCTGTCTCAACGACCTCTTATCCAACTGAATTCCAGCCAGAGCACAGATTGCAGGGTCAGTGCTGATTAACACAAATTTTATCAATGACCTGCTCACAGGGCTCTGCTGCTCTGTAAAAATTACTCCAGGAAACTGGACAGGGTTGCAAGTATTTAAAATGCTGAGAATGTGTTAACCTAAAATTGTGTTTTGTATAATAAATCTTATTGTTTATAAACAATTTGAGTCACCAGCAAATACAGAGTGGCTCAGGTGGGGGGCAAAGCAGAGATCCAGCAGCCCTTTAAATTAGGGGCAGGGGGGAGGAAGCAGCCCAGGAACTGTAGCCAAAGAGGTTGAAAGAGGTGTACAGAATATCCAGGCCAAGGGGGTGGAACAAACAGAATCAGTGAAGGTTTCAGGTACACAGTAGGATAATGTGTTCTTTGAGTCCAGTCTGATTTCTAAAGTCTTGTACAGCTCTAAACAGCACTTTCCTAATTCTGCTGTCTTGGAGGAAAAGAAAGAATCAAGTGCAAATGTATTTTTACAGTTATTAAATACAAATTCCTTTCCACGCCCAAGCCATGACACACCCCCAGCACAGCTCAGCTCTGCAACTCTCCCTCTTGAGGTATTTTTCCTGTCAGGCCCCAAAAGAACTGCTCCAAGGCCAGCCTGGTGAAGTCCTCAATAGTGATTTTTATTAAATTAGTTGCTTTATAAAACATTGCAGATGTTGTAATTGTTAACATAACAATTTGCCCAACTGTAGGAACTGCTGCAGTTTGCTAAGCAAGTTTGGTTTTTAATGAAAGAAAACGGCCGAGTTGTGAGAGACCCACCACAACCCAGGAGAGCCCCAAGGAAGTCGTGTGGTTTGTTTTGTTGGTTTTTTTTACACTTAACCCCTTAATCAACTGTTAAAGAACACCCAACCCCGACAGCTGCATTAGTAGAAATTTAAATGAATGGAACTAAACTTCATCCTCGAGACACAAGTGGGTTTTGCCTTGCTCTGCCCCACCAGGTGCTGTTCAGGTGTCAGGCTGTGGAGCAGTGGCTGTCCCAGGGGACACGCTCCCAGGTGCAGTATTCCACACTGAAGTTAGCAGTTCCCTTCCCAAAATACTGAAATCCTCAAGCTCTAACTCAAGACAAAGCGACTGGAACTCTACGTGCACACCCTGCCCTTGCTGCAAACTGCTCGTGCTCAGCCCTGGCCCTGGAGCAGGGACAGTTAAGGCCATATCATGGAGCTGTGCTGGTTATAGTCCTTCACCTTGTTCCAATTCCTTCCCAATTTAGTGGCTGGTGCTATAAAGTTAAATAGCAACAGTGCCCATTATCAGAATTTTGGGTTTTTAACTGCAATTTACAGACCTGTTCCGTTCTACCCCTGCCCGGAGCTTCCGCCCAGACCTGGCACCTCCAGCCCCCAGCACACAGATACTGCAATTCTGATTGTAGCATTTGGCAGAATTTAAAGGAAGAAAAGTTGTGCTACATGTTTAAGGGATTATGGGCAACAGAAAGACAACAGAAGGGAGATAAATGTCACATGAAGTCTTCAAAGTCTTGTACGTACTCGCCGTCGTAGCCGCCGTAATCAGCCAGGTCGTCTTTCATCGTCGCCTTCAGCCCCCCGCCAGGCACAACACCTTTTTTCTTCTTTTTGGCTTTATTCTGTGGCAAGAGGATGAGGATGATTATTTGGGCAGGCCCAGTGCTCTGTCATTACCCCAGCCAGGGTCAGCCCAGTGGGCCTGAGCAGTCACACCCCACTGCATTGAACGTGGCCTTGCCGATGGTTTCCACCCCACATATTTTCTCTTCCTAGGAAAGCTGTGACGGTTCCAGGTGTCCCCTGCCCACCTTTTGCCTTTCATCCTATTTCCCCTGGACTCTCAACAAGTAAAATGCAAGGGAATCCCAAGCAGGGGCTCTGATCCCTGAGGAACAGCCCCAGTCTTACCTTCTCTTGTTTTTGTTTTTCACTGCATAATACTGTCAGAGTGTTTGTGATCTTTTTCAAATCATCCACCTCCACTGCATCAGGGAAAAAGAAAGGAAAAAAAAAGACTCCTTATCAATGTTGTTCTTATAAGGCAGTTAAATAACATCAACAGTCTCTAAAACTAGAAAGAAGCATTAGTGTAACTATGGGCAATTACTTGATTTAAATCAGCAAAACACAGAGTGGGTGGTTCTGGTCCTTAAAATCCCAACAAGGATTCCAGCTGGTCCCTTGGAAGCCTGAGTGTTGTAGAAGGTAAAACTTGCAAATAAAGTTACTGAACACAGGAGTCTTACTGAGACATTTGAACAGTAAAATATATCAAAAGGAGCACTGGATTAACAATAAATTATGTTTATCAATAAATGGTGCCAAGAGGCTGGGAGTCCCTCCCATTAGGAGCTCTGGAATCCCTCTTGAGATGGAAGTTCCCAGCTGCCAGCAGGGATGATGGATTTACCCAGCTCCGCCTGGGATCGAGTTACCCCTCACTGAAGGACAACTGGGTACAGGACAGGGAACGATCCCAGCCAGTTCTCCAGCCATCAGGGCAGTGGGAAAAGGAGTTTAAATTACTTCATCTCTGTATAGTTACACACTGAATTTCAGAACAGTTAATCTGCAGTTACAGAATTACATTAACTCAATTTTGTAATTGTTTCCCTCCAAATGAAATACTCAAATTAAGAGAATTTACTATTATTATTATTTTAGAAATGGCTTCAAGAAAAACATGCAGGATTTAGATCAACATAAAAATTCACACTTTTAAAATGACTGTCTCTAACCAACGTGCAGAAAGAGCAACTCTTGCACGAGGAGAGGATCCGTAGTGGAGCTTGTGGGAATGGAATCAGGTCAGTGCTTCATTTAGTACAAACTACACAGAGCGATCCCCTCTGAACACTGACTATCAGCATGTTTTCCACTTCAGCTCCACCACAGCTCTGCCAGCAGTGTTGGACCTGTCTGGACTTACAGGAAATACAGACGTCCCGAAGTAACGCTTCCAAAAACCCGGCGTAATGTAACGACTTCTCGTACTGTGTGATTTTCTCCTTGAGGAGTTTCCCAAATTCCGTGAAGTCATCTTTTGAAGAGGGATTCATCGCATCTATTCCACAAGTGTTATTTACACCTGCAGGGAGAGGCAGGGGTGTTACAGAGAACATAAGCTGTGAGCCCCAAAAGGGGACCCGGCTCCCACCCCCCTGAGCTCTGCTCTTCCCACAGCCAGGGCCCATCCCTGGCCTTATGGGAAGGAAGGAAGTTTGCTGCAAAACTCAGTAATTTCATAGAATCCCTAAATGGTCTGAGTTGGAAGGGACCTTAAAGCTCACCCAGTGCCACCCCTGCCATGAGCAGGGACACTTTCCAGTATCCCAGTCTGCTCCAAGCCCCATCCAACCTGGCCTTGGACACTTCAGGAATCCAGGGGCAACCACAGCTTCTCTGGGTACCCTGTGCCAGGGCCTCACTGCCCTCATGAGGAACAATTCCTTCCCAATATCCCATCTAACCCTCCCCTTGGTCAGTGGAAAGCCATTCCCACTTGTTCCATCACTCCATGCCCTTGTCCAAAGTCTCTCTCCAACAAGTTTTGAAGCTGAGTCAAACTCAGTAATTCGACCCAGCTATTCCTGTTCTCTGGACAACCTGCACCAGGAGAACCCTTTTCCCTCAAATGAACAATTCCTGTGTCAAGCTCCTGAGTGCAGAACTCAGCTGGTTCTTTGCAGCTGTACCCAGTGCACCCCCCTAAGCACTGTGCTCTGTGACAACTCACTGAGCATAATCTCCCCTGAGCAATGAGCTGAATCATTCACCATGATCAAGGAAATGCTTCCAATGTTTGAGGAATGCTGCTGTGCATCAGCATCTTTGCTGCTTCTTTGTTCTCAGTACCACAAGCTCTGTGTGCTGAGAGCCAAAGCCTGCTCAGGCTTTGCAGGGTCCCACAGGTCCCAGGGGTTTATTTCCTGTTGCTTTAACTCACCAAAGGTTTCCTTTGCCAGCTCCAGGTCCGACTCCTCTTGTAACTTCTTTAGCCGTAATTTGTCTGCCAACTGTTCTTCTGGTGTGAGCTCCTTCTGTTCCTCGGGTGCCTCTAACTGGAGGGAAAACACGTGTGAAGGTAGCACGTTAAAGACATGGTGCCTTCTCCAGGGCCACTGAATCACCCACTTCTGCCTCGAGTCAGGGCACATGGAAAACCTGGAACCTATTCCCCAGAGTCCCAATAAATTGCTCATTTAACAAGGAATGGGAAGAAACACCAAACTCCCACTCCTGCCTGTTCCATCACGTGCTGCACACAAAGGAACTGGGATAACACTGTTCCAATCACTGGTTAAATTATACAGGAATTAAAGCGCCCAGCTCCAGATGGGATCACGAACAAGACTGAAGTTTGGTTTATCAGACGAATCAAGACCTTTTCAGGTCTTGCTCAACCTCCAAAAAACCAAATCAAACCCGCCCTCTGAATTTTATGTGACCCAGAAGAAATCAGGAGTTACCCTTTTTTTAAGCTCCTCTTGCTTTTTCTTCTGTAGCTTTTCTTTTTCTTTGATTTTTTCTGCTATTTTCTTTTTTTCTGAAACTTTCGGTTCTGTAAAAGGTGGAACAACAAACACAGCTCTCAGAGGTCTGATGATTTTTTTTTTTCCCCATCCACAGCCATAGAAACACTGGAAGCCAGCGAGCTCAGCTACTGGGACTGAACACAGAGTTAAAGACATTTCTGTTACACCCAGCCCCGGCCCCAGCCCTGCTCAGGTCTGATCCTCACACACCCCCAGACACAACCAGTGTCTGTTCCCATGCTGATACAGAGCCAGGGGTTACCTTAAAGTCTCACCTTGTTTTACCTCTGCCTCCTTCACCTCCTCCTCTTCCTCCTCATCATCCCAGTTATCCTGCAAAACAGTTAAGATTGTTTTAGACACCTGTAACCTCTTCCAATACCCACAAACCCACCGATCTGGTGTCAGAGTGAGAAAGCCATGGGAGGGAGCTGTACCTCAGGGGTTTTTGGGGTTGTCCACACTGGTTGGGGCCAGTTCTTACCATGAAAAAGGCAGGTTTTGGTCAAACAATCAGCTTGTGTCAATAGTTACAACAGCCAGGTCATGAACAGTCAAACAAACCCCACATAAACAGGACTTTATTCTCATTTCTGGTATTATGAGACACTGAATATCACCGAGGGGTGGGCGCAGCACAGCCCTGCGGGAAACCCCAAACCCTGCAGAAACCACGTTAAACCAGCACAGGCTGTTCTGTTCCACACCACCCCAGGGACCTGCTCCTTCCTAGGGACCCTCTCCTGTGCTGGGAAAAGCATTCCTGTGGCTGCAGGGATTTTCTGGGAGGCTACACCAGAGGCAGTGGTGCAAAACCCCACGTTCCACTGGGATGTGCTGATCCAAGCAAGGAGACACCTGAGTCCATCCACCAGCTCACCCCGGTTAATTGGCACTTGCAGGGGACTCGGCTTCCCTTCCACATTCCACAGAGCTGACTTGAATTTGGAGCAGCATTATTTTAGCTCACATCTAATTAAGTTTGTTACACCCACTGCTTAAATAGCTCCACTCAGCACTGAGGAGCTGCATCAGCCCCAGCCCAGCCACGCTGGGAATCAAGATGCAAACTGCAGAGGAAGGGCAGCCTGGCTGTGAGGGATTCATCCATAGCACTGGGGTATCTGGGAGACTTCACAGTGGGCACGTGGGCAAGGACTCCACATCATGAGATGTGCTCCAATCCCATCCTGCCAGCCAGGCCTGGTTTATAAACCCAGGGAATTCCAAGTCCTGCCAGCCTTGCCTGGTTTATAAGCTCAGGGAATTCCAAGTCCTGCCAGCCTTCCCTGGTTCATAAACTCCAGGGAGCTCTCTTGGAGGAAGAGCCAACTGCCTTAGTGCTATGTCTTTGCAGTGATACAGTAATTCCAAGAGAACATCTTTATTCCACAATATTTCAACACTGTTTCTGCGTCCTTAACTACAACAGGGCTCCTGAAACATCTTCCCCGCAGTCGAGGCTGGGAAGTGCCAGGGACTGGGCACTGGCTCCCAGCTACAGCTGAGCACTGGGATGGGAGCAGCCACTGCCCTGCTCTGGCTCTGCCAGCACTGAGTCAATAGATGAAAATTCCTTGGCAGGAGGCCCGACTTCTGGGAAACGTGTGCTGGGGAACACTGAGAGGAGTTTTGTTACCAAAGGTGCTAATTTTAAACCCGGGAAGTTGACGTTTCCCAAATTAACAGTTACTGCAAGTTCATTACTAAAAAACCTTCCAAAATACAGATCTGCAGATACAAAGCACATTCCAAAATGTGAAATGCCTAAAGAAAACCATGGTCAGAAAATACTTTGTACTGCTACTTTAGACCACGTCATTTCCCTCCCATGGGGATTTCCCCACGGTGGGCCCTCGCACTGAGAGATCCAGAGCCTGACCAGGGGCCTTTGGGAATTCAGCAGGAAGAGCAAATCAAAGGACAATAAACCGAAATAAAACACCTTTCTTTGGTGGATCCTCTTTAGATGCAGCTCCGGCACTAAATCCATAATCCCTTGGAAATAGTTAAGCAGCTGCATCCTTACTACGTGTAAGATGTAAAATGTCTTCCCACTGCCAGAGGGAAGGGATAGATGGGATATTGGGAAGGAACTGTTCCCTGGGAAGGTGGGGAGGCCCTGGCACAGGGGGCCCAGAGAAGCTGTGGCTGCCCCTGGATCCCTGCAAGTGTCCAAGGCCAGACTGGACAGGGCTTGGAGCACCCTGGGACAGTGCCTCTGCCCATGGCAGGGGTGACACTGAATGGACTTGAAGGTCCCTTCCAACCCAGACCATTCCAGGATTCTGTGATTCCATGTGGGGAATATTTGTGCCTTTATTAAACAGAGAACCCTCAGGTGTCTCCAAGAGCCACTCCAGTCCAGCTCTCCTGGACACATTCTATCCAGCAGGAAAGCTTCTTACCTTCTAAGGAAGGAGGAAAAGCAAATGTCACAGTGAGTCTGAGCTACAGGTGTCTGTACACACCTGTCAATCACACAGGTGTCAATCACAAACACCTGTGTCAATCACAAACACCTGTGTCACTCCCACCCCGTGCAGTTCCACGCTCTCCACACTCACTCCCGGTGCCTGGAGCTGCTGTTCACACACCTGTCCTTGACCTGCTGCTCTAATGTGACACCTGGGACACTCTGGGCTGTGGCTATTACTGAATTTAAGAAGGAAAATTGCCAGCTTGTAACTCACAGAAATTTGGTAACTTTGGAGTTTTTTTAAGAGATGATGAACTACTTTTTCCGTACTGTTTATGAGAAGAACTCCACCTGAGCTCCAAGAACAACTGCTGGTGTTTCTCAGAGATTCTGGTAACAGTGTCCTCAAACCAACTCTGAGTCCTCACCCAGCGTTACAATGTCCCAGGGCTGGATTTGAAACAAAAAGGTCTTTTTAAACTGATTATTCTACTTAGAGAATCCCGGGATGGCTTGGGTTGGAAGGGACCTCACACACCACCCAGTTCCACCTTCTGCCATGGGCAGGGACACCTTCCACTAGACCACGTTGCTCCAAGCCCCATCCAACCTGGCCTTGAAACCCATCTGGCTTGTTCCTTGTGCATCCCTGGCATCCCTTTGCATTATCCATATGAACATGGCGCAAACAGAGGTTTCTGTGGCACCACCACCCCGCCAAGGGCAGCTGGAACCGAGCAGGAGCAAACACCATTTAAGGGAGCTCTGCCTTCAGAAGCACCAGAAATGATCATCCACACGTTTTAATCCCACTCCCGTGCAGACACCACGCTGAAACACGGCAAAATTCCGCCTCGTGGTGTCTGAAGAAGCAGGAAGATCAGGTGGAAAAGACGTGCTGATAGAGCACAGAAGTTTCTGGTCAGCAGCAGAAGCACCATCACAGCACGGCCACCATTAAACCCGTCCTGACGCCTCACCCAGCGCACCCCACTCACAGCTACGGGCCCGAAGGGCTGCAGAGAGCGAGGGGAAAGCGCCCTAAAGCCTGGGAAGCAGTTGGAAAGCAGCAGGTGGATCCCCCAGAGAGCAGGAGGTGCCACTTCAAGAGCGCCTGTCTGACCCTTCCTCCCCGGCAAGTCCCAAGGCAGTAACACCGGCTCCGGGCAGAGACCGGCTCGGGTTCTCTTGGCATTTGGACTTGTCACCGTGACCGACCCGGAGTCGCTGCCGCGCGGGCGGAGACGCCGGGACCCGCCCGGGCCAGGAGCCCCCGGCGGGTCCGGCCCGGCCCCGCCGTCTCCCGAGGCCCGA
>VZRS01005199.1:23640-57205 GCA_013398055.1 Ifrita kowaldi | reverse complement strand
GCTCAGCCCGGGCCCGCAGCTGCCACACGCGGCCGTTCCGCGGCAGCCGGGGCGGGACAGCCGAGCCGCTGCCCGCTCTGCTCCCGCCGCACACCGGGAACCGGCTGTGCCCCGGGCGGGATCCTGGCTGGGGCACCACCAGTGCCCCGTGCTCCCGCCTCACATCACCGCGCCCGGCCACGGCTTGGCTACGCCACGCTCGGGTGGGTTTATCCACATCAGGGTGCGAGGTTCCCCTTCCCCCTCTGTCCTACAACATCGAATAGAGAAAAGATGGAAATGTTCACTTCATCCACTTCACTGCCAGCTCCCAATTTCTGTGAGAATCTAAGTGGAAAAGGAGGATAGATTTTTGTCTGAAGATAATAAATTTAGAACATGTCCTTCATATAACAAATGAATGATCTCTGTACACACCTGTATAAATCACACACGTGTCTAGGAAAAACACACAGAAAAAATAGAGACTTCCAAATTTATCATCCTTTTCCTGTTCTTCTCCATTTACCAGACAATATAAATAATAACAGAGCTATACCTACGGATCAAACAATGTCACAAGTTATATCCTCGCCAAGTCTACAGTTTCACTGGCTCAGGGTGCTGTGGGGATAATCACAAAATTGACAGGAATTGTGCAGTAATTTGGGATATGTAAATATTGGAATACGTAATATGGAATTCTAACGATTTATATGGAACATTTAAGTTTTTCCTTGACAGTAAAACACAGACACGATTTCTTTCTTTCCACTTCAAGGCTGAAAACTGACAGGAGCAATGCCTTGACCTACAGAAAACTGAATCTCAATGAAGAATGATATCAGCTAAAAATCATAAAAACAGAATCCAGAGCATAAGTATTTAATTAAATCTTTGTGCTTCTGTAGACTAGAAATGATTGCAGAAGAAACAGAAATCCATAGCACAGGACTTCTCTTCCCATGATATTTTACAAGATTTGGCCCCATCAGTACAATGACATTTTTGCAAGTATCAAGAACAAAACCCTCTTCTCCTCCTCCTCCTCCTCCTCCACTCCTGCTGGTGCCTCTTGCCTTGGGGCTCGATGCTTTCCAGCTGCACTAATCCAGCCATCCACATGAGTGCCCTGGAACTCCGATGTGCGACAGAGCAGCGTTGGGGAGGCGGACGATGCGCTGTGAAGGGCTTTTGTCACCCACAGCACCCCCGCGAGGTTTGATTCCACATTTCAGGGCTTTTCCCTGCTCCAAGCCGTCCCCTCTTCTAGAGAAGACACCTTCGGTGTCTTCGGTGACACCTTCGGCTGACACCATTCGTGGTTTGGGAGATCCCTAATCCAGTCTTGAGACATTCAGGCTTCCTGCTACATTCAAAAGCAATGAAAAATGTCAGGTGAAATGAATCCAAGGTGGGGGGAAGCAGTAACACCAAGGCGAGGGCTATTCCAGCTACAGAGCGACTCCAGGGAAAACAAAGGACTGAACAGGTACTGCCACCAAAGGTCTGAGAGATGTTGCCGTGCTGCCAGAACCAAGGTGCTCCAACCTAGAACAGAATCCACGGGGACATGGAAAACAGGCACACGGTCACCACAACCCAGCAACGACCACAAAGGAAATCATCCAGAACTTTGGAAATAGGATGTTGTGCTTTCCAAAAGGACAGAAAATGGGAATCAGTGACCCAGCTGCACGATGCCCTGCTCGGGGGGCACAAACCACACTCAAGGCTCAGTAACACACCTGGCTGAGGCTCCCCCGGGCACGGGGATGGTTTTGAGGACACAACCTGACTCAGACCTCGTCACAGGAACAGGGAACTCCCCCTTGAGACAAACAGCACAGAAACAAAACCTGTGAAAAACTCTGCTTCACACCAGAAGGGTTTGCAGGAGGCAGAACCACTCTACAGAGTTCAGAGTGATAAACACCAGGCTTGCAGCACAGGGAAATATGAATATTTAATATGTTTACTAAGCAATCTCTGTCACTCCTGTTGTGCATCGATGTAGAACTAAATCCCCTCATTTACATTCGGGTTTCCCTCACGGATCTGATCAGCACAACACAGACACAGCTGGAAAGTGCAACATGCCTTTGGTTTCCTCAGCTCCGGAAGCACTTTTGGAATGGCTGGAGCCACAGAGGACCTGGCGATAAGGATGTTATTTGAACAGGTGAACATCCCATTACAGCTGGAAAAGGCCATGAACTAAAGCTGGGCTCATTCTGGCAGATCCATGAATTTTACAGCAGTTCTGTGATGTGGAGAAAGTGGGAGGAATCCCCTGTTAGGCAAAGCTGAAACCCCTCAGATTCAGATTTACATCGTAAGGAACAACTGAGAAAGAGCTGGCAAACCAAGGGGCAGCTCCAACACAAGCTGCCCCCTTCCAGAGTCCATCCATCCATCTCTCCATCAGCACCACCACAGCCCCGGAGGCTGGGGCTGCCCAGAGGACACGGCTGCACCAAGCAGATGTAAAGGTAATGTTCTGTACATTTTATTTCAATAAAGACATAAGACAAACAGCGTAAAGATGCCCAGATGCCCTAAAGATAAATACATTTAAAAGATTCTCATTAAAATGAATCTGTAGTATTTCTTTCCTGCAAGCAAAATACCTTTCTTTAAATACAAAAAAAATCAGTATTCTGAATTGCAAATGTTTTCACTTTTTTGCAGAAAATCTGCCATCATGATTTTGTTTTTAATGAATAAGGATTTTCCACAAAACAGGCTTGCTCTACATGCTAAGTTTTAACAGTTCAGTGACACCATGTGCTAGCTACATACACAACAGATAATATAGTAAGAAAACACTCAACCTGATGAAAAGTTAAAATCTTCATTAATACACTGGAAAAAGTTGACATAACTCATGCCTTTTAAAATCAAAAATACAAAAATTAAATGTTTTGCTAAAAAGATTTTCCTTATTTTAAGGACTCATTTGAAAATGAAGCTGCATGTAATTTGTACAATAAAATTGTACAAGTAAACAGGTAATATACATAAAAAATTAATTGACATACTTCTCAATTATCAGCTGTCCACCTTTAATTTCCAATACTGTACTTTCTTATCAAGCATACAAAATAGCAAACTTCTCTTTAGAAAAAGTGCCGTTCTGTGACATCTTTTACACAAAACCAGTCCGAGCCTGTGGCGTGGTAATGCAGTCGAGAGGCAAAGCTTCCTAACTTGTACAAATTCTACCTTCCATAAAAAGCCTCCGGAAAAGAAGATTCCCCACCGCTATAAAAATATCACCTCCGGGGCGCTGCATTAGGAGCCACGGCCGGGCCTATTCCCTCGGGAAACCAGTGGGATGGCAGGGGAGCCCTGCCCCAGAGAGGCTGATTGGAACCAGGAGTGTCACAGCGAGCCCAGCCCGGGCGGCACCCCGAGCACGGAGCCCTGCCCAGAGGTGCAGTCCTGGAGCAAACGGGCAGCAGGAGCGGCCTTGCCACACCTGCCAGGTGACCACGCTCGTTCTGCTCCCAGGCCCGTGCACAGCAGAGTGTGAGGTATTCCTTGTCCATCGTGGTGCCACTGCCAGGTGTGCTCTGTCCGGAGTACGTGCCATCGCAATGGTTTAGAATATTCCGAATATTAGTAATTCTTATCTTCGTCTTATCTAGCCAGTCTCTTGAGTTTTGAAAAGATTTCGACTACAGTAGAATATTACAGAAAGAAAATATAAATGCAGGGGTTTTTTTTTTCTTTCTAAATGAAACTTACGTGGGCTAAAACTAGAGAATATTTTTAAACAAATATACAGGATGCAGGCAGACAAAGCAGGGAAACGGCCAGCCAACTGTTTAATAAAAAACTAACAAAATTTGGCTATTTTCAGAAAAACTATGAAGCGCCTCAACTAAAAGGAATGCATAATGAAATTCTAATCTAATACAGGTCAAAAATGTAAAAAGGTTATAAACCTTAACAGGAAAAATAAAACAACTTTTACTGGCCATTCCTGTTGAAATGAGAATCTTAAAAGTAACAGAAAAGTGGCTACAAACCCACTTAGAGCACCGAACAGAGAGAAAATCCGAGTCCGTTTTCAATCTCTGTTGTATCATAAAATCCTGTGTTTCTACAGGTCAAACTGCTGGTGGCAGAAACAGAATTTTCTTTATAAACTGCAGATGTCCTGTACATAAAAAATTTCCTTGGAGTTGCACTAGTTCTAAAGACTTTTCTGTTCTAGCCTCCCTACTGCGGGTACTGGATTGTACTGATGGCGGCAACCTCAGGTGTAGAAAGTCTCTTTCTGTAACCCTTGATCATTGTTGGGCACCAAAGATAAGAAAAGCAAGACGGGGTACAAAAATGCAAAATTTCAACAGTAATGGCAATGTTTTGTATTAGTCCAACAGGGTCCTGCATTTCCTCCCCTCGGCAGCGAGAGCAAAGGCTTTAATCGGGGGGTAGCAAATCATGCAAGCGAAATCTGTCTCTGATGTGAGGTCGGACGTCTTCGTTCTGTGGGGGAAAGGGCAGGTTTAGGAGAATAAACACAGCCAGAAACTACACTGCAGCAGGGCTCCTTGTCTAACACCCCTGTTTTAATGTAACGAGTATAAACCATGAATGATGTCATTCCAGAGACTTACAGAAATAACTCCATAGCATCCACAGCAGCTAAGGAGTAATTTATTTGCCTTTTAGGAATAAAGACACACAGCACAGCCAGCAACAGGCACTATGGCATCAAACTGCTCAGAGATTCCCAATTTCCTTAAGACTGATGTCACAATCCCACAGCCCTGCATTTACAGCACAGTCAGCAATGACAAGTCCCCTTTTTGCTGTGTGAACACGTCCCTGGATCTTCATCAGCATCAATCTCAGTGACTCAGGAAAGCTTACAATAGGCGAAAATATTAAAGGAACTCACTGACAGTTTTGAGAAAAGCCACAGAAAGCAAACACTTACCAGCTCTACAAGTTTCTCCAGAAATGGAATCAACTTTAGGAGTTCATTATCATTTTTATCCATGAACCAGCTTTCTATAGGAATTCCATTGGAAAGCTAAAGTTAAAATAGGAAAAAACCATCAATGCACGATTTATACTTAATTTGTCTACAAATATGATTTGTGAAATAGCATTTGGGGGGAAAATGTTTCAAGCTACAGATTTATAAGTATTGTTCCCACAGTTTGGTTTGCAAACTTCAATACAAATGTAAGCCCCAAACTTACATAACAAGTAAAACCCAAGTGTGAGGTTTCCCAGTCCCCTCTCAGGAAGTTTTTCCCCCCTTAGGTGTCTCCCACCGCAGCCCCTCACCTGGTAAGCAAAGGCTTGCGGTGAATTGTCAATGATGATGGTTTTGGAGAGGTCTCTGCCCAGGATGTTTAAATCCTTGATGTAATTCCCTTGTACACACACACAATGCTCGCGGAAGAGTCGATGCCTGTCATTAAAGGAAAATACTCATTAATTAGACCAAGGACAACATCCACGCTGTACCAGGAACACAGAGCTTTGCCAAACATTATCCAGTTTTTTCTCTTCCGATCTCCTGCTAGAGAATTGTGCCCTTTTTCTGCTCTCTTTAGAGATTTTTACTGGTAAAATGCTCAGCTCAGGTGATTTTGCGCTAACCCAGTTCTGGGGGTGGGTGTTTGTATTTATTCAGGCTCTTCTTTCTGACCCCTTTCACAGACAGGCTGACGAAGGGACCCAGAACACCCCAAGGATCTGCCAAGCTCCAGGTGCTGCAGTGAGCCAGTTTACTGGGGTTTATCACTCCTTTATTCTGTCCCAGCCCTCACAGAACGAGGCCTCCCTGTGCCACCTGATGCCAGAACACAAAGTGTCACAAGGAATGTTTCCTTTTCTGTTATACCTCTGCTGGCAATTAACCTATTTCAGTTATTTCATTTCAAAAAAAAGCCTCGGGCCAAAACATCCCATCAACTCCTTCCCTTCCCATTAGCCTGCTCCCATGTAATTTATGAAAGAAGAAATGGATGGATTGACTAAAAGGACTCTGGTTAAAAAACCAGCAGAAATCAAACTCCCATTTCATGGCATACCCACAAAATTATAAACTGTAAAGTAGGCAGATTTGGGGTTGCCCAGCCCTGTTGCAGAACAGCTCCTTCCACGCTGCCTGTATTTTTAAATGGAGTGTTCAGAAGCTGTACATAGTGTGCCTAATTCCATGCAGGAGCTGAGTTCCCAACGTTGCCATGGAGGGAAACGAGCTGCTGCATTTATATATAGAGTGTGAGTCACACGTGTGGGGCCTGACAGGCACCTGGGGCTGGTGGCAGAGTTGGGACCAAGTCAGCTCAGCCACACCAACCCCAGACAAATCCAGGCAGCACAGGAACATCTCTGCAGGCTTCTAGACCCTGTCTGGCTGCTTGTGCCATTGGCTCTTCCCTGTCCCAACACAGGAACAATCACAGTCCTGAACGTTCACATCAGGTGTCTGGAGAAAGGTTTGACACCCCACTCGTGTTCTGGAGTGCCAGTGCCTTCCTGGGCACCATCCTCCGGGCTGGCACAGCCAGGCACAGCATTCCAAGCACTGAAAGTACTCCCAGGTCTAATTTACACAGTGGAAAGGAGGCACCAGGCCCATCTGGATTCTGTGTGTCACATAATATGAGCAGTAAGACTGGCCCTGGCTAAAACTAGTGACAGTTTATCCTTCTGCACTTGAGGAAAAGGACTTGGGATGTGCCTGCAGCTGGATAAACCCACTGCCTTTTCTCTGTGTGCAGCAAATGCAGTTTCACTGCAGAATTTACAACACACGATGCAGAGATGGCTGTGCAGTGATGTCACACAGCTCTGGCACCACCAGGGAGGGGTTCCCTGGCCTGGGACACCCCACACAGGGGAAATCCCTGAGCAGAAATCAATTTGGGTCCAACACTGCAAGGTACAGTCCCCCTGCCAGGTGAGAGTGACAGAATCTCACCCCTGGAATTTCCTTCTGTCTTAAGGAACTGGAAAAGCCAAACAATTCCCAACAAAGCTCAGTACTGAGACATGAAAAACCAAACCAGCTCTAATACAAAGCCAACAGACAAATGATTTTGTGATTGAATAAGAATTGAAAGCATGCTGATTGCAAAAGCTACACAAGTCACAATTTATAATAAATAACTCAAGTTTGAATAGTTTAAAAGTAATCAGATACTCATTTCATTTCCTTTATTTGCAGTGTGTATTCCAAAGCACATTTTTGATGCCCAAGAGGTCATTTCCCATGAGCCAACCTAACAGAGAATGAACTGGTACAGGTTTTGGCTTGGGATTATTTTATCACAAGGCACCAATTCCATCACTTCAGTCCATTGTTCTCCCTCTCTTAGGAATCAGTCAGGGAGACACTGCAGTAAGGAACACGTCCCATCCCACTGGTCAGGCACAGGACTCAGTTTGCTCACAACAGGTTCGTGCACATTGTTCTGGTTTTACCTGACCAGCTGCTTTTTGGGGTCCAGGATGTTCAATAACTTGTCTGCATACACCTTCTTAGAAGCAGTAAACAGAATGATCTGGGGATTGGAGGGGAAAAAGTCACCACTGGAGGTACAAGTAAGTGGATACAATTTAAAAATGAAATTCAAAGGTGGTGTTTAATAGTTTTACCTCATAAATCTGAGACATACGTTCCAGAAACTCTCGGAAGAACGGCCTTAGCCGGACATACACCTGGAGCAGAGAGGGGCTTTAGCAAACATTCACAGTCCTCCAGCCATCACCCTCCCCACCAAATGACATTTTGTGCAGAGGAGGTGAAAATGAGCATCAGAAATAAACAGCAAACACCAATTTCT
Source organism: Ifrita kowaldi (assembly GCA_013398055.1). Lineage (NCBI taxonomy): Eukaryota > Metazoa > Chordata > Aves > Passeriformes > Cinclosomatidae > Ifrita > Ifrita kowaldi. The sequence continues at coordinate 49,406 of VZRS01005199.1, read as the reverse complement.
TGTATAACAGCAGTCCAGTGACACCAATATTCCAGCAGCTCCCAGCCTGAGCAGCTCAGAGTGACAGCGTAACACAGTAACATCAGCCTTAACACATCTACTGGAAATTTGATGGAATTAGAAAAAAATTTAACAAAATACAGAAGTTGGACAATCTCTAAGTTAAAATGAAAACTGGTTGCTTTGACTAAACACCCTGACTCAGCTCTCACCAGCAGGGCAGCACCAGTTCAAGCCCTGGACACAAGAACTACAACCTCTTCTTAATAACCACTAACAATTACCTGAGCCTGGGGGTGTCAGAAGTGATTATAAAAAAAGGCTTCAGTTGTTTCTAAATTTCCATAAACTCAACCTCCGCCAGCACAGAACTGCGCACACAGAGAAACCATTCCCTGTAAGGAATTGTAGAGACACAAGAGGCCCCAATCAGGAGGGTTCTGCCTCCCTCTGACTCAATACAGGATTTGGGCTTGCAGGGAGGAGCTGCAGGGAGCTGGAGCTCCAGGCCTGGCCCAGGTTGTGTCTGGTTGTGCTGGGCAGCCCTGGCCGTGGCACTGACAGCACATGGGGTGGGCAGAGCAGCCCCCGCTCTCTCCCAGGCTCACAGAGCACCCACACAGAACGGCAGCTCTGAGGAGCTCCTGGAATATCAGGAGAGAAGGGAGGATACAGAGCTGCCTCTCATTTCACAGGGATTTCAGCTCTACCAATGGTTCAACAGCCACCAAGGAACAGGCTTGAGTTTTCCTTCCAATCACAGTACATCTCCACAAGGATTTGTAGTACAGGAACTGACTTAGATCAAATTTATTGTGGACGCAACCCAGTGACCAGAGGGGAAGAAAAGGGGAACAGTTTAAGTGAATACAAAATTTCTTGCCAGATCTGACACCTGCAGTTTATCACCAGACAGGTGTAAAATGCCAGGCCGCTGCTTCTCTCTCTTCAAACAAGCTGTGAACAACTACACCCAGCAAGGATTCCCACAAAATAAAATAAAAAAGGTTGTGTTTTTCTGTTTACCTGGTAAATGACATCTTGAAAAAGAACTGGAAAAGTGAGTGCAGCATCTTCTAATTCGTTTAGACTACAGTGCACTAATGTTTCATCCTAGGGAAAGAATTATATAACAGAAAGAAAAGAGTGTGAAAAAACAATGTCGAAAAGAGAAGTAGTTTTCTGCATTTTATGTTCATTTTAAGGCAGGTTTATTTAGAATGGAAAATGTACTTTTGTGCAAGTGCTGTAAAGATTGAAGAAAATTCTTAGGATGAATTAAACAGTTCATTATTCTTGTAATTTTTTAAAATTTTCACTAAAATTGCGTGCTGGGGGTGTAATTATAAGGAGATATTTTAATTTTGTAGGCTCTCCTCTCATCCAGTTCCAGCCTCTATCTTTCACTGTGAATAATCCACCCATACCTATGATCACACAAGGATGACCCAACTGATGCTGCTCATAAAATCACATCATCATTAACAGGGTCTGAAACAACTTTTGAAACAGAGACACTGAAACAAATCATCATAAAGACAAATGTATCTTGTAAGAGTATTTCAAAAAGTGGATTTGTGCTCTTTAAGAATAAGAATGTTCTAAAAAGTTTAATTTTTCATCAATCTTGATGCAAAACACTCGTAACTGAATTTTCCTCTTTATTCCATCTCATTTTTCCCACACTGCATTTAGGGCAGCTTTATGGGGACAGACAACTCTCTTTTTGAAATGTTAACACTGTAATGCTTTTTTTTTTCAAGCAGGATGTAAGTATTTGACAAATACAACACACATTCCATTCCTACCACAATTAATTATTTTTCAACTATTTTTAACTAAAATTATGCAACATTCAACAGTCCTTTTGTTCAAAGCAAACATAACTGATTTCCACAAATAAGGGAAATGCTCCATCCCCCTGCTTTGGTTTGTGTTTATAAAGATATTTACCAAGTCTAGAACTAATGAGAACTCTGGTGTGCTTCTGGTTTTCAGTGGGAGAGCTGGTTTCCTGTTCAGCTGTTCTTCTGTTAGTGGGGGGACATGTTTGATGAAATAGTATCTGAAAAGAATACAGATTTTGCTGTAAAAATGTACATTATTGAACTGCAATGTTGTAGCCCAACTTAATATTTGAAATATTTAAGGCTGCACAAAAAGTAAGTATTTTAAATTGAAATAAACCCCACATGAGCATATACTTTTTTTTTTTTTAAGCTAAGAGCTTTTGAAGTTCATTATCATAGCATGAAAATGATCCAATTTAAATAGACGTATCTTAATTCAATACTCCAAATGATTAATTTACTATTTCCAGTACAAATACTGGCACTTACGGATCAAAGACTTCCCAGTCCTCTTCATAGGTGGCTTCTGCATGAGCTGATGAGTAGCCACTGTCTGGAGATACTGGTGCTGAAATTCAACGAAAATGACCAAAACAAAAAATAAAACAAAAAACCACAAGAGCTGGTCTTATTAGTGCAGTTCTTTAAAGTGACAATTTGCACTTGAGACATGAGGGAGAAACAAGTGACAAAATCTCCCTCCAGCCCCACCTCCCCTGCCAGGGGCTCCCCTTGGCTGGACCCAGAGCAGCCTCTCTGCTCAGAGGTCACATTTACCCCCTACTGAAAAGCTGCTCATCTACCAGAGCTTGGAGGGTCTGGAGAGGGTTTAGTTAAGGATTGACGCTGCCCATGCACACAGAAGCTCAATTTTATGGCTACAGTTTTTGTCAAAAAAAGATGCTGTCTTCTGAAGAAAATACGGAAAATGAATGTAGGATCTGTGTGTTTCTCATTTACCATGGGGTTCTAATACAAGATATCAAAATGTAGCCAATTTCTCTTTGGAGATCAGCAAGTCCAGAATGTGCAAGTTCAATGTTAATAATAATGTCTTTCTTCTGGAATCTCTGCTTCCACAGGAAGAAGCGTTATGAGGCCACCTGAGTTACACCAGGAATAGGTAACTCCTGCCAAAACCGTGTCTTTGGTGCATAAACCAGATTTGTTGATTAACCATAAAAATCAGTATCAATGCTGTTTGTACGCCCCAAGGGAAGGTGAAATGGGAGTCTCTGCCAAGCGCAGGTGCTGGATTCCCTGGAGCACCCTCTCTGCCCCGTGGCACAGGCCTGTCCCCTGTCCCTTACCCGTGAGCGGGGGCAGGTCGCGGTCCCCCGGCTCCTCGGTGTCCCCCAGGCCGTTGTTGACAGCCCTGACCTGCACGGCCTGCCCGGGGAAGGCGGCGCCGTTGGTGGAGGTGGCCGTGCTCGTTGTGATCTCGTCCACTTGCTCCATGTCCAGCTGCTTCACGATCTCCTCAGCTTCCACAGCCTGGCCCGGAGAGTCGGAGCCTGATGTTCCTGAGGGACATTTCCAAACACTCCTTACCTTTAGGCTGAGTTTCCTATCACAATGCCTACAATCATTATTAACCACACACACACAAAGTCTCAGAATAATTAAAGGTATCTGCACTGATTCATGCCACAAAAATAAGAACCAAACTGAAGACCATGACAAATGACTTTAAAACATGTTTGGGACATGGAACGTAATCCCTTTTTTTTCCTTCTCCTTATTTTCTTTTTACTTAAAGGTGTACCACTAATACACCTATGAAAGAAATGTTCTAATGCTTGTAAGCTTATGGCTTCTTTCATTAACGATCACCCCATCTAAGAAATAAGGAGCCTTTTACCTGGAAGCAGTAACTTGGTTTGTAAACCAGAACAAAAAGTGTACTGCTACTCAAAGCACTCAAATCTATCACTCTCAGCTTTAAAACTATTGGCTTTTTGAATAATACTCACCATTTTTATTTGCTGGTGAAAAAAAATTGAAAACAGGAGAAAATATGGTTCCCAGTAATGTTGTTCGTGGGGGACTGCCTGTGGTAGGGTTATCTTCCAATTTTCCATTTTGCTTTACGTGTTGGTTCGTCATTTCATAACTTCCAGCTTCTGGAAAAGAAAAAATATGAGTTTTAACACCACCCAGCTGGGTTTCAGTTGCATCTGTTCCTTTATGGTCAGCATTTGCACTCTAGGAGTGAACTCTTGTTCATGGCTCAGCTGGGTCCATGAGAGTCAGCAACTTTCTACCAGCATAAACCCAAAATGTCCATTCTCAACACCCTCTGAAGCTTCTCTCCAGATCAGGCAGCACTCCTTGTTCACATAAATAGCAGAGGTGTAAATCCTCGCAGCGATTTGGTGGGAGGCAGCCCCGGAGCCGCCGTGCCCTGGCAGAGCTCGGCACTTTCAGTGCCAGGACTCCACTAGAGGGAGGCACGAGAAAGGGTCAGAATTGCCTGGCTGAGCCTCCCTCCCAGCTGCTCCAGAGTCCATCGTTTGTTACTCTCCACACACTCACACAGAGGCACAAACACAACTCAGACGGGAAAGAACTGTCAGTTGTTATCACAGATAACAAAGGACAGAATTAAATAAACATCCATGTTACAGATCTGGCACGTAACAAGGGTTATCCCTAAATGTTAGGTATGGGTATGTACATCCCACAGCTCAAATCCCCATCTCATGGCTGAGGGCCAAGGCAGTTCTGAGACTGAGATGAAGGAGAATTATTTCCTTCACAGCACTCAGGCTCTGAGATGTCTGTCCATATGGGAGAGAGTAAATGGATTTTGTGCACATGAGCTGAGACTATCCCTGTCAGCTGAGCCTGATGGAGCTGCTCAAGGACTTCACACAGCTCTGGTTAGTGCAGTGTGCCAGCTGCAGCTCCAAGCAAGGGAATATTTAATGAAGAACTTTTATCACTAGCAGTGACAGGAGCTCAGGGTGCTCTGTGTGCACCCAGGATACCACAGTCACATGATGGCTTGGGTTGGGTGGGAAGGGACCTTAAAGCCCACCCAGTGCCACCCCCTGCCAGGGCAGGGACGCCTTCCACTGCCCAAGAGTGCTCCAAGTCCCGTCCAGCCTGGCCTTGGACACTTCCAGGGAACCAGGGGCAGCCACAGCTTCTCTGGGAGCCTTTGCCAGGGCCTCATCATCCTCATAGTTTCCTCAGAAAGGAAGTTTAAAACCCAGGTTTTAGACATCAGATTTGGAACCACAGGTGATGTTTTAAGTATCACTAACAATTTTATCATGTCATGAATAAAGATATTCAAGAGGAGAATTTTCACATGGAACAGGGAATCTCCATCCTTAGAGAGACACAAAACTTGCCTGGACAAGGACACCTGGTAACTTCCACAAAGGTCAAGAGTTGTGAGGTCACATTTCACACGTACTTGTGAGAAAATGGGAGAAGAGCTAAATCAAATTATTATGGGACTTTTAGAATAATAATTAAAAACAAAAAAAGCTAAATTAGTTCCAAAATAGCTGCTGCTGATCCAAACTGTTCTCATAGAGATACACTGGATGTGTCTGGGGCGTGATGGAAGTGTTGCTCACACCCCTGGAAATCCTGTTTTGCTATGATTAGCTCAGCCCTGCTCTCACTGAAGTCAGTCAGAAGCCCCAATAACCTCCCCCACTGCAGAATGGCCCTGGATCAGTGCACAGCTGGGAGATTACAGAATTCCCACCGCACTGCAATGCACAATGTGAGGATTTACCAACCTCCATTCATCTGACTTTTCCGCCGCACCCGCGAGAGCTGTTTGTTGGGCTTCTCTCCTGTCTGAGGTGTGGATGTGATCAAGTTGTTATCGATATCCCGGTCAATCCGACTCCTTTTGGTGGGATTTTCTCTTTCTTCCTTAAAATAGAAAAGAGGGAAAAAAGAAATATACTGAACAGTGCCTTTTTTCCCATGGAACAGACCAGAGAATGTTATCTCCTGGAGAAAGTTCACCAAAGGTTCCTTTACTGCTCCACTTCCAGATGCAGCACATGCGACATGTGTCTGGCCAGCTGGGATTTTACATGACTTTTAACTAAATCAAAGTATGGGGAATGAAAGCTGTACATGGAGCTGCTGTAGAGGAAAAATTGTCTTTACAGATGATCTATAAATATTTCAGTGCTGCAGAGGCTGGGAAATGCAGAGACAAAGCAACTAAAATTACCTGAGATTTGATTACTTTGTCTGTTAAACACACAAGAGGTGAACTGCCCAACAATATCCAATGTGACAATCCATATCAGTACAGGGCAAAACCGAGCTGTGAAAAATCCAAGGATTCTCCTTACCTGGAAGTAAGTGACTGCTCTTCCCTGCAGCACTCATGGCAATGAGACAGAACCAAACAATTTTGCACATTTTCTGTGCACGGCTCTATGTGCAGGCACATGTTTCTGATAGGTTTCTGCCCCTTTCCCCCCATAACACCTACTGCAGTTCAATAAAATGCAAATCTGAAATCTAAAGCATGATCATCGAGAGTACCCTGAACTGTGTGAGACAAGGCAAAATCAACCCAGCTGAATAACAAATAACAAGGCCACAGACAATATCAACGTTAATTAAAATTTTAATTTTAGAATTACAATATTACCTTGCTGGAGCAGCAGTTTCACATCTTTAAAAAGAAAAGAGAAAAACAGTTTGCGTGCTCCAAGAAACAGTAAATAGAAAATTCAGAAAAATTAATCTAAAGCCCCTGCTGAAACAGCAGCTAAAGGAAATACCAACATGGGGAGGTACTGACAGTCACAGCAGAAGACAGGAGAACATCACTGACCCCACACACCTTCTGCTTGACCAACAACCTTGGTGAGAACAACCTAATTACTAACACCTAGAATTAGTAATATTGTATATATCATATTCCATATATTGAGAGGAAACAGATAAAACTGATCAAAAGTAAGGAAAAGTATTTCCAGGTTATTTTGGAGAAAACAAGCAAAGAAATTCATTAACTTGGAAAAGCTATCCCTTGGCCTTCATAAATGAAGCGAACTCTCATTCTGCCCTATGGAGAACGACTGTAGAAACACTACAAAAATTCCAGTGAAATCAGGAAAACTTGCTGATGGGATCAGAGGCAGGAAGACACCGCTCCCTCTGGAGATCCCTCTGATCCTGCAGAAGAGGATCCAGCTCGGCAGGAAGCTCACACTGCTGCACTCATGGTGTCCTGGGGAAGGGAACTCAGGTGAAATGGGATGAAATGTTACTGGGCTGCTTGTTTTATCCATGGAAAATGTTGCTGCAGAGATGTAGAACTGAATATACCCATTGTATGTATTTACAGAGCCATCTGCTGGAATTCTATCACTCCCCTCTCACCTGTGACATCACACCTCTGCCATAAGGGACATGACAATGCCACAGGGACGCGAACATTTATCTGCTTTTGCGTGTCTCCAGAGGCCAGGGATGTGCTAAGAACTGGCCTGAACTGAGACTGGGAATAACAACAGACATTTGAAGTGATGACCAGATAAATGACCTGTGACTACGATGGAAATTGCCCAGACACACGTTATGGGGACATTGACTGCCATAAATCCACGGAGCCCCAGAGGTGACTGAGACTTTCCCTCCCCACGGCCAAACTCTGGGGTATCCAGAGAGTGGTGCCGTTCCCATGGCAGCCCCAGGACGAGCTGGGGAAGTCAGCAGGCTCTGGAAGCCGGCCCGGCAGAGTCACTGGCGTGCCATGCTCAGGCACTGGAACCATGCCAAGGCCTGCTACAGGCACGGGAGAGGATGGGGAAGGGAACAGCACAAAAATGAGGGCATTTCATGTCAACAAACCTGACAAGAAAAAACAGAAGGGAAAGTAATCCCGGGATTTGGGAGAGGAAGAGAAGATAGGAAGGAAGGAAGTTCACAAAACCTTAAAGAGACATGGAAAAGGAAAACCAGACATATTTCCCTTAACTAAAAATTCCAACGAAAAAATTTTGCTTAGATTTGAGTGTTCTGGTGCAGAGGTTTTGCAACCAAAATGTTGCACTCCTGAGAGCCAATACAGATATTGATTGTAAAATAGATCAATTATCACAGTTTAACAAAAAACAAACTGGAAGCAGATTTAACCATTAATTTTTGCGAAGATATTTCTTTGTTAGTACTTCACTATTTCTAGGACAGGTTGTTTTGGTTTAACATGTCATGAAATCCTCAATTTCACTATAATTTTAACAATTCAAGAATAGTGTTACATTATTAAAATTATTTGAACTTCAACTTGTTACAAAGTTACTGTTTCAACACAAAGTTACTGTTTCAAACCCAAGAAAATACTTCTGAATATATACCAGACTTTTATTTATCATGTAGCTGATCTGGGATACTTGTAAATTAGTTATAACTTCTTGGCTAATCTTCTTTCAAATCTGCAGGTACATCATGCCAGTATCTGAACCGCTGGGACAGAATGATGTGGGGTTTTTAACTGGCCTCCATCTAGAGAAAAAATGCCAGTTTTGGAAGCAATTTCAAGGTTACATTCAGCCTATCAAAGTTTTATATATGTGTGTGTGTGTGTGTGTGTATTTTTTACCCTCAAACGTCCATGCAGCACATACAACAGATGTTCACATGGGCAGATCAGAAAAGCTCAGCCTTCTGGCTGGACCAAGACATGAGATTTTGTGGTTTTCCCCAACAAGATCTGGATGCGATGCTCCAAGCAGGGCAGTGCTCACTGCAGGAACCACTGAGCAGCTGCATCAATTCCATGGCACTTGGATTTGTGAGGTTTGACCTTCATTGATTAGATGACGCCTAAACAATTTTGAATAAAATTGCCAGAAACAGTCAACAAATTTATGCTTACAGACTGGCTTTTCTAAGTTGTCAGTACTGGTAATTCCTTGAATCCGGACTCAAGGAATCCTCAAAACAGAAATTAAGAATGTACTGAATTTATTTGACATTTTCACAAAGAAACACCAAGTAATAAATCTTGTGATTTATTGGACTGTTAACTATGCCTGCAATTGATTCCTGAAGGTTTCAAAGTCTGCTTTACCTGACAAAACTCACAGGCACTTGTTGCCTTCCAATTCTTTATGTTTTGCTTTCACCCCATGATTAATTCCTAACAGAACTGGTTTTCAATCAAATTTGAAGTGATTATGACTTAAAAGCAAAGCAGGGGCCCACAGCTGGCGTACCTTGGGTGTGCTTCCTTTAATGAACTTTTTGATTGAAGACAAGAGGCCCGTCTCATTTTTGGGTGGTTTTCCCCCGCCGCCAGGTAAGGGCTCCTCCACCTCCGAGTGTTTCCGCTTGGCCCGCAGTGCCCGCTGCGTGTGGAGCTGGTTGGACTGCTGGGAAGCCTTCCGTGTCCTCAGCCTCATCTTCATGGGTACCACATGGAAAGCTATAAAAGGAAAAACCAGGAATACTTACTTATTGAGGAAACATATTAAGCTGCAGCTCCTGAATCCAAGGAATTACATAACGCTGGTGGTGCTGCGTCGAGCGCTCCCCTCCCGACGCACGGCTTCACTTAGAGCACAGGGGAGCTATTTCAGTGAGAGGACCACACTGCTAGAGGAACAAATGGATATAATCTGGCCATGGATACAGCACCCAGCACATCAGTGAGTCTGGCGTAACCCTCCAATCCGAGCGGCGGGGAGGAAAAACCTACCTGCTCACAATGACAGAACTGTCTAGGGTGGAAAGGACCTCTTGGATCATCGAGTCCAACCTGTGAACAATCACACCTTGTCAACCAGGAGGGTGTCAACTACCTTGATGAAAGGATTGATTGTAGGGTGCCTGCTGTCTCCAGACCCAAACGACTGGACTCTGTGACCCAGAAGTCCTTTCCTCTCTGTGCTCCTCAGAATACTTCATTGCAAGTCTCCACATTAAATTTGAGATGAGGCATAAATCTAAATTCCTGTCAAGTGCTCACAGAAGGAATCATGAGCCTGTGCACTCAGTGTAGGTGAGGACAGAGCAGCTCTGCAAAGCAGCCCAAACTGAGTTTTAATACAGCTGAGTTTGGGATTCACATTAGACCTTGGGAACACTCATGCAAGGGCAGTATTTATTAAAGCAGAGTAAAAGGCCATTCCAGGGAATGCATCCCATTTATCTCCAGCCTCCAAGTGTGCTGCTGGTATTGTCACACCTGAGCCTCAATGTCACTGTTCTCCGGGCTGGGGACGTGCCTTCTGCAGCTGCCCAAAGCTGGGCTGGTTTGAAGGGGACTCCTCGTGCTTAAAATCATTCTTATGATGAATCAGGAGCAGAAAAATGAAGTAGCAAGAAATCCATCTGAGGTGTAATGCACAGAAATACTGGAAAGAAAGCCTTTCCTAGCTGAAATCATGACAAAAAGCAGGTCTTTAAAGAAAATTGTATGCTTATCCCGACAGGAATCAGTGCCTGCCTTTCTGGAGTCCATTTAGTGTAGATCTGATTGCTGCACAGACAGAATAAATATAGCATTTAACATATAAGTTGCCTTTCTGGAGTCCATTTAGTGTGGATCTGATTGCTGTAGAGACAGAACAAACAATCTGCAACATTTAACATATAAGTAATGTCACAACAGGTACGTTGTTTAGGAAAAGGCAACGGTGGCACTGGGATGAGTCACAGACAGGGAAATACTGATAATATTTTTGAAAACCAGTCCAAAACCTGTTACACAGCTGTGTTTGTTCCCAGGTAAATCTCAATCTCACACAAAGGTGTTGTAGCTAACGAGGAATGACCCAAGTACTGACACTGCTGTCAGACTTAGCAAGAAAAGTACTCCGTGGGTATTGCCAAGGGTGAAACGTTGTTACACAGAATTACTACATGGAATATTCACTGTAGCTGCCAGCAAACACGGGCGGTCATTTTCCACAGGTTCATGCTCAGCATTTTCCATCAGTGGTCAATACAGCAACATGAGGCAGTTCAGTCCAACCATCCCCACCACTCACCCACATCCCCAAGTGCCACATCCACACGGCTGTTAAATCTCTCCAGCAACAGGGTCTCCAACACTGCCCTGGGTAGCTGTGCCCGGGCTGGATAGCCCTTTCCATGAAGAAATTTTCCTTGATATCCAACCTAAACCTCCCCTGGCACAGCCTGAGGCCGTTTCCTCTTCGTCCTATCCCTGTTCCCTGGGAGCAGAGCCTGACTCCACCCTAACTGCCCCCTCCTGTCAGGAACTTGTGCAGAGCTAGAAGGACCCCACTGAACCTCCTTCTCTCCAGGCTGAGCTCCCCCAGCTGCTCCTCACAGGATTTGTGTCCTTCCCCAGCTCTGTTGCCCTTGTCTGGACACACTCCAACACCTCTATGTCCTCGCTCCTGCTCCCTCCTCATTTCTTTCCCACACTCACTTCAGATCTTGTCTCCTCCTCAGAGACCAGCACACTGAGCTAATAGGGAAAATTCCTTCCTTTTTACACCATTAAATCGGTTTATATGGGGAACCAGTGGGCATCCGAGCAATGCAACAGAGCGTCAGCGAGTGACACAGCTGGACATCACACAGCTCGTGGAGATGGTGGATTCTGGACAGCTGGACAGGACAGAGTCCAAGGATGGCAGGAAGGCAGCAGGTAGTCCCAGGAGGCTCTGTTCCCAGAGCACTCACCGTGGTGGAGCAGTGGGCTCAGGGCGAGCCCAATGCCCTGCAGTGAGGTGGGCAGCGTGTGTGTGTGTGTGTGTGGGGCCAGGCTCCAGCCATGGCACATGGAACAGGCACATCCAGCTGACTTCTGTGACCTCCGGGATCTGCCAGTGATGTCATGGAACCACTGAGCTTGGACAAGACCATTCAGACCACTGAGTCCAACCATCTCCTGGCACTGCAAGGCCACCACAGCCCATGTTCCCCGGTGCCATATTCACACGGCTGTTAAATCCCTTCAGGGATGGGGACTCCACCACCAGCCTGGGCAGCTGTGTCAGGGCTGGGGAACTTCTCAGTGAAGAAATCTTCCTTAATATCCAACCTGACCCTCCCCTGGTACAACCTGAGGCCGTTCCCTCTCATCCTGTCCTTGTTCACACCAGGGAGAAGAGTCCGACCCCACCCTAGCTGCCCACTCCTGTCAGGGAGTTGCGCAGAGCCAGAAGGTCCCCCCTGAGCCTTTTCTCCAGGCTGAATCTCCCCTGCTCCCTCAGCTGCTCCTGGGGCTCCAGCCCCTTCCCTGGACACGCTCCAGCCCCTCCAGGTCTCTCTTGCTGGGAGGGGCCTCCAGCTGCCCCCAGCACTGGAGGTGTCCCAGCAGTGCCACCTCAGGGGCTGGGCACTGCCCTGGGCCTGTGCCCACACTGCTGTATTGGCCACACAAAACAAACGTGTGCAAAAAGGAATCAAAGAAAACTCTAAAACGGGGAAAGGAGACTGACACTAAGGAAATTTCAATGTGGGAATGAAAACATTATTTCAGATTTGCTCTAGTTCAAGTTGCCTGACTTTTCTAGAACTGAAACAAACATCAGTCAGACAAAAGATGAACCAATTTAATATTTGTCAATGGTGAGTATATATTTATCCAGCAGGGAAACGTTCAGCTCCTCTGTACAGCCCTGCCAGGGACTCCTTTGGCTCACTGCACATCCTGGGTATCAAGCCTGGGGTTATAAATATCTCTAATGGACTTAGCAACAGGTACCTACAATCCTCTCAGAGACAGGAGTTTGTTTTCCTAGTACTGGATCCAGTTGGCAAGGGAGTTTTTATTGAATTATAGTCGTGGTTCTTTCCTGAACCAGGCTACAAAACTTAACACAGTCAAAATAATCAAGTCTAAACATGTAGGAGAATTTCCTTCCTCAAACCTGCAGGGTTTGGATTTCCCCAGCACGTGCCATCCCTGACGGGCCCGACGGCACAGCCGGGTGACCAAGGACCTGAGCCCAGGCTGGCACTGCCACTTCCACTGTGCCAGGAAGTTTTGCTAAGGGAAATCAACTCCCCAAAACCCTTCTCTCTTCAATTACTTCTACACTTATAATAAACCCAGAAAGAGTGTGGCAAAAAAAAGGAAAAACCTTGTTCTTCGGGAGAGAATTACATGGCAAAGAAGGACTAAAAGGAATATCCAATCAACAATTTGTGGGACAGGAAAATAAAATGTAGGAGCTCTTAAAAAGCAGCAGCTGAAGAAGCTATGGCTACAATAAATTCCATTTTCCTGAGTCCACACACACCAAGTGTCAGGCTCCCTACCTTGTGAATACTGTTGTTATTCCACGGCACAGGTACACTGTACTTACAGGAAAGAAATTCCTATGCATGACTCATATTTCAAACTGAGAGCACACCTCCATGGAATCAGCAGTTAGGGATGGTTTATTTCCCACATATGACACTGCTGTTTTCTCTACTTTTCCCCAAACTATTACAAGGGAAATTAGGTGAGGCACATCTAATTACAGGGTTTAGGGCTTTCTGATACAGGAAAAGGTTGAAGATGGTAAAGGAACAATGGCAAAGAACAATAGGAAGAGATAAGTGACAAGAAAATTTAAAATTATAGTGTTGAACAATTTCTCCATTCAGTTTGGCACTCAGGAATAACACTGAACTGCCACCACAGAAATCAATCTATCCCAAGCCTCCATACCACAGGAGCTCCAGAGGATTCAGACACCATGAACATGTCCGGAGTGTGACTTTGGTGACAGCAACACAAGAGGTGAAATACTTCTATTTATTTATCTGGGGGTTTTCTTGAAACATTTTTTACACAAAGCCAAGAAAGTAAATAGCTTTTTAACATTTTTAAAATTTTGAGCAAGAGCATCAATGCACAGTGTAAACAGATGGAGACGTGACCAACTGCACAAAGCTGTGACCTGTCCCCAGATTTAACAGCTGTGACAACTGAGGGGTTTGAAATTGAGAGAGTGGCAGGTTCAGTGTCCCACTCCCAACCAGCCCAGCTGACACACACCTCCCTGCTGAGATGTGTGTTTCCTTCAGTCATTGCTGGATCACTAGGCAAATCCACAGACAGAGGAACCAAGACCAGGTATTTTGTTCAGTTTCCTTTCAAACAAGTAATACCAGAGGTGTTTTGTCAGCACAATTTGTGGCTGTGATGTGACCCAGATTTCAGGGTGAGGAAATATCCCAAGGAGGAAATATGCTCCCAGAGCTGGCTGGGATCCATTCACACGGTGCTTGGGATGCTTTCAGGAAACACAGATCCCGTGCTGGTGTCCAGACACCCCTGAGCCACCACGGGGAAGGGCCACGTTGGCAGGGCTGTGGGGACAGAGAAGCGTGGGCCAAACAGCAACCGTGGTGTATCCACCAAAGCCAAGGGGAAGGACTGGCAGGCAAAGCCCTTCACCCAGACAGGCCCCAAAGCACTTCACATACCTCAAGGAAATATTTCGTTAGTCCAAAGATGTTGAGACTCTTCCCTCGCAACGACTCTTGGCCTTTTTTAACCAACTTATTCTCCTTCCCCAGAAAATAACAGCCATTTCATGTCACTCCAGTGGATGCATTTCATATTTTCCAATGTACTGCACTACTTGTCACTCTTCTCCAATCTCTAGGTGTGTTTTTCTGCCATTGCAGAACTGAGAGAGCAATAAACCAGGAAACCCTCACTCAAAGGAGTCTGGAAGTGATGCTAGTTTGGGGTAGGTGAAAGCAAAATAAAAAGACACTGATTTATTAAAATAGCAAATCACCCAACATGTATTATTCAAATGTTGATGCTGGGTAATGAAATCTGGATAAATGTATAAAGCAACCACTAGTTCCACCAAAACAACAGTAAGGAATTACAACTACCAAATGTGCCTCTAAATTCTCCCTGTTTCACTGAAAGCCCCTTTTCTGCTCCTCCCCACCTTCCAGGGCAGTAAATCATTTCCATCTGAAACAGAATCCTGCTTGAAATCCTTGGTCTTCAGTCACCTTGTTCAAACCCTGACCCCTCAGGACATCTACCTTGTGTTCACTTCTACTCTCCCAAAGTTTGAGTATCTCCCCTAAAACAAACATGTCCTTAGAAGGATTTTGCCAAAGAAGGATGGCAGCCTTTTATAATTGGCCTCAACAGAAAATAGATCTTTTGTTCCTTTATTTTTCTGCTCTAGCCATCCTATTTCTGTTTTGCCATTGCTTTGCTAGTGAGGCTTTGTTTTGATTATACCAAACGCATTTGGAACTGAAAGTTTATTCCCTCCCAGCCAAGATATTTTTCTCTTTGCACTGAGGGTGCATGCTGGTAATTAATTCAGGCCTTCCAGTTTGTGTCACACTAAGCAAGAAGGAAACAGGGAGAGCTGGGGTAACCATGGGACAGCAAACCTCAGAGCAGAACCTCAAAACCTGCTGCAGAAAGAAGACCTTATTTACAATCTCTGGTGTTACCCAAGATGACAATTTCACATGAGTCACCTTCAAATCTTGTGGGGCTCCCGAGAGCTGAGAGGTTGGCAAAGGAAAGTTTGCAGTGCTCGAGTTTTAGACAAGCAGTAACAGATTCCACAGAACCAGCACTGTTCCTGTTGGGATTCTGGGAGGGACCAGCTGTCCTCAGGCTCTCTGGACATTTAATCCATACTGCCAGGCACACAGGGAGCCTATTTATGGAAGTCAAGTCCCTCTTGTTACAACCCATGGCATAGACAGGTTGCAAACACTTCCTGAACAGACCTTCCGGGATGTTGTCTGACTACAAAACAATCCTAAGGAGTTACTTGTTCTAATTGTTCAGTTCACCCATATTAGTTATCTTTTTAATCAAAAAAAAAAACCAAACCCCAAACCCAGAAACAAGTATATTAATGAGCCCAAGCAAGTCTGTGTTGGACTATGGAAGCCACGAAGTAACTCCTGTGTTTGTGAGGAGAATCTAGGCATTTCTGCAAGGTCTACACAGCAACAGAGCTGGCTTTTGCTTAACTTCACCAGAAAACCTGCTCCTCCTCCACTTCACCTGAATCCTCCCGGGGGATCACAGACACAATCATGTATTCCACAGGACCATGTCAGGTTGCTATCTTTTAAAGGGATAGATAAGGGTTCTGGCTGCTCCTTTGGCCTTAAAAATAGCAGACTATTTTTATTGCAGGATAAAGACTCTTTAAATGATAATATGATTATTGCCCTGGAAAACACTTTCCTCGGTACACTGTATTCTTTCAAAACCTTTCACAAGAGGTTAAACTCTGCTCTCCCCTTTGCATGGGGCTGCTTTCATACTCTTCTCACACCTGGCTTCCCTGATTTAAAATAAAAACCAACCAACTGTGTTGTTAAAAATGAGGAAAATGCCAGCACAGTCAGGATT
Organism: Ifrita kowaldi; assembly: GCA_013398055.1. Classification (NCBI taxonomy): domain Eukaryota; kingdom Metazoa; phylum Chordata; class Aves; order Passeriformes; family Cinclosomatidae; genus Ifrita; species Ifrita kowaldi. The sequence continues at coordinate 33,233 of VZRS01005199.1, read as the reverse complement.
TGTATTACACAGTGTCCAGACAAAGTTTAAACCAATAAGTTTCCCTCATGAATACATGCTGAATTAATCCTGACTCTTTCATAGGCCATCCTGGCTTCTTTTCTGCATGGAAAACTTCATTCTCACAGAATTGCAAATCTGAGATTAAATTGTGCATGTACCTGAGTTAAAACTGACATGAAAATAAGTTTTAAAGGTTTAACAGCTGTATTTATTTGTGAGTGACATTATGTTTTTACATATAACCTTAAAACATAATATTGAGACATGATGAACTTGAAACTTAGCCAGTCTCAAAAACTTGCCTGAAATGAATTTCAGGGACCTGTCTGATTCCATCACAATGAAGCTATTTTATACATTTTATTTTCATTCTTTTTTTTCCCCCATTTTATTTTGGGTGAAAAATCCACAAGAAAAAAATAAACAACAAACCTTGTTGCCTACTCAGTGGAAAGTTATAGGAAGTTTCTGGTCAATATTCCAATAATACCAAGTATAATAAGCACAAGCTACCAATGACAACAGAAATTTTGTAGGGTAAAACTGCCCTGCATCCACACTGTAATGTTTCCAGTCGATTTCACCCTGAATGCCACTTATTTCTTTCACAAGATAATCACCGCCAGGTTGGTCTAATGTATCTCTGTCACTTTGAAACATGCAACACGTAATGAAGTAACAACTTTCTGGCTGTGAAGTGGCAGATCGGGCTCTGCAAGCAGCCAGGGGATTGCCCTGCTGAGTGAGGAGATGGTGTTTGGCTCGTGCCTTACTTTGGGAAGTTTCTGTCTCAGGGACTTTTTGAGATGGGGAAAAGGGAGGCTGCACACCTGTATCACGGATTGATGTGCTGCAGCAGGAAATCTGCATGGGTGAGTGCCCTGATCTCCACGCACAACCCAAAAATCTGTACTGAGGCATCCTCAAGCAGAGAAATCAGCAAGAACAAGCAGTACTGGTATGACCTGTGAGCTTACATGCTTGTTGGATTTGTTTCTAGTCATTCCCCAGTACCAGGAGGGAGCCTGGCCTCTCCATCAGAAATGCTTATGGTGAAGAAAACACCAAGCCGCATTCCAAAGCAACACAAGTCTTGACAGCGGCTAATTTATCACATTACAAAGCAGCTACATTAGAATTTGGGAAAATCTTCCGGATACTGAGGAGGCCTGAGACAACTTAGATAACAAATTTAATGCAAGTTACCTTAAATACCAAAGAAATGCTTGACAGAAGTTAGCTGTCACCTTTGTGCCATGTGGTGTATGACAGAGCACCCATCACTTCTCACTAGCAGTGCTGAAGAAACAACTTAGCAAAATTGTGGGAGAGCAGAAATGTTTTAATGGAAGTGAAAGGAATGCTTTCTAATTCCCATTCCTCCTTTCCCTACATCCCTTCCAGCTCCCACAGCCCTGCAGCTCCTGAGGCAGCTCTGGAGCTCCACTGACCCTCCAGCAAGACGTGTCCTCAGGCTGGAGTGTTTCCACATGGGAACAAGGGGTGGAATAAAAACACATAACTCCTGGCAGGGGAAAGGACAGTTACAGCAGTGAACCACCATGGCCTGGGATTAGAGCTCTGTGCCACGACCATCCATGGATAATTCCATAAGTCAGGCCCCTGGCTGTTGGCTCACTGGCACAGCCACGGTGGGATCAGCAGTGGGATCAGCAGCGCAGCATTCTCTGGGATGTTGCTCAGGAACGGCTCCAAGCAATCCATGGGAGAGGGCTGTTCCCTACAGGCAGCACAGAGGGGGTCACCCCGCTTCCAAGCAACCCAGCTCAGCCAGGAGGGTGCATCCTGTGTCATGCTGCTGGCTCTCCAGGCCAAGGAACACATCCCAGCCCATTCCCTGGACAGAGGCAATGTAGCAGCCAGGAGACTGTTCCATGCTCCTGCCACAGCTCCAGCTCCAGCACAACCACGAGCCTGGGAGTTGTGTTCATGTGATCAGGTCCCAAATTTGCCTTTTATTTTCTAGCAAATTATTTTAATGAAGAAATCTGGTCACAGATTTTTAAAGTAATGATATTTTCTGTCATGGGTTTCGTTTGCTCACTGCACTTTTTGATGGGCTCTGTCCTTCAGCATCGAAACATCGATCAGCTTTTCCTAGAGAAAATAAGGTTTATCCAATTGCAACTGTCCATGTGTCTGTCAGTCCCCCCTGGGAAATGCAGAACCCATGGACCAGCAATAACCCAATGTCACAGAGGAACAGAAATTTCAAATGTACTCAGTTCCTACAAGTTTTCTGAAAATTCAAACCTGTGTAGGTAAGACAGACCCTTCAAGCATCCCAAGTAAGTAAAAGATGGCCACAGCACAGTCCTTACCCCTTATCCAGTCTGGCTACACAGAGGCACATTCCACCTTGCCTCCTTGCCTAGCCCACCTCTGGAACATTTAAAAACTGGCACCTTAAAGTAGGAAAAAAATTCCTTGCTTCATCCTTTCGGTATCATGTATGCTATAAAAGAGAAATTAGGGTTTTTTAATTCTCTTTGAACACAGAGGATAAGCAAAGCCCACCCACCTGAATTTAAACAACCATCTATTGCCAAGCTCAGTGCAGGAGCCGGGGGGGCGTGTCCATGCAGGCACAGGGAAGGAGGAGAGCTGAGCAACACATGGAAAACCCTCATTCTGACATAAAGAAAAGTGCACAGATTCTCAGTGCTTTGCCTCCATCCTGTGGACGCTGACTGGGGGCTTTGAACCCTCTCTAACAGCCTTTTCACTCCGGTTTGTCCCTCCTATCGCTGCCGTGGCTCCTCCCTCCTTTACCAAAGGGTTTAACACACACTTCACAAGCGGTGTGGCATCCTCTGCCTCCTCCTGCGGCCCGGGGGCTTGGACAGAATCCTGTCCCCGCTGTGAAGTTTGGGTCTGGTGTGGAAAATCCTCCTCTGCCCCACTCCCAGTGCTCTGCTTTAAGTGGGGCCCACTGTAGGATGGGCCCAGCCCGAGGTAAAACCCAGAAACACAAAGAACATCCCTGGTGTCGCTCACCACCAGACTCGTCCCGAGGTCTGGCCCTCGCACCACGTACGCGACAATGTCCCGAGGGAGCCACAGAACAGCAGGGATTTATCGGCATAGTTACTTCAGTGCAAAACCAAAACCAAACTATCAAACAAACAAACAAGCCTCTACCTCTGTAATTCTGACAAATATGAACCATCTGCCGGCACTGAGCCTCCCGAATTCTCAGCAAATGGCACAGGAGTAGCTCCACACACTCCTCTAACCTCAGAGCCCCCAGCTACCAGGGACCAGAAAATCTATGGAGTGGAGAAAGAGCAGAGCAATCCTCTTGAAATGACGTTTTTGTTTTGAAAGCACATACCACCAATGACAAATGCTTATTTTCTAATCTTAAACTATTTTATGGTTTGGATCCCTATTATGTTAGTTGACTTAGAACATTTTAATATTACCTATTAATCTTTGAGATGGAACATTATCAAACCTTTTCAGGTATGTAATAAACCAATCTACTATCAAAAGAGAATTATCTTCAAATAAGTCCAATAGGGTAATTACACCTAACAATTAAGTCTGACACATCTTCACCTGAACGTGGATCTCTGCAGCCTATTTTTCCAACTGAGCTCTCAAAGACCTTTCTCTTAAAAGTACCAATGAGCTTCCTAGTCCCTAAGCAACACAAAAGTAAAGGACTCTAAACCCAGTAATTACAATTGTTTAGGAATATTATTTTAGCCAAAATGAAGTCCTCAAAAGTTTCTTCCAAATCCATATTTTTAAGAACATAAAAGCATCAAGATTACACTAACTTTATTTTCTTCTGTAATCTTTACCAGTTCTGGCCTGATAAGCAAAATAAACAAGCTTTTCCAATTGTATTTAAATTGATTTAACTACAACTGCTTGGTCTTGACACGAACTCAAGGTGTCAGACAAACTGAGGTAGGTAATTCAATCAAATATACTGTAGTTAAATCCCACATTCACAATGCCTGCAAGTACCTCCAACATTCCTGTAGATATTCCTGCTATTTATTAAATACTTCCTTTACTTTTTGTGTACTGTTTTCCTCCTCTGAAAACAAACCTTAAAACTTCAGTTCACACTTTGCTTTGCTTTGGCAAGCACCAACACAGAACTGTTGCCCACAGGGCTAATAAGGAGTTTTCTCCTACTCTCTGTTTTTCTTTCTGAACTCCTGACCATTGTCCAGCTGATCCCACACACTCGGGGCTGGGGCACATCCCAGAACACTGCCAGGACAAGGAGCTCAGCCCTCACTTGTAGGATTTTCCTCCCAGGTGATGGATTGGAATTGGGTGACCAGGCATCACCCACCTGCCCAGAGCACTGTTCCATATAAAAGGAAGCCTCCTGCACTTAAATGAACTCCCCTGGGATGGTAAAATGAGAGATGGTAAAAAGCTTCCAGGAAAGGGAGGAAAGAGAAGCATCTCAGGTGGTGCTACATCCTCTGGAAGGGGTACTGGAGAACAAAGCAAGGACAATGGACAGGTCCTAGCTGCCCCCTATTTCCCAGAATAGTGCACACTCCAAACACAGCATGTGTTGGATGTTACTGGATGTAAACCAGAGAAGGGCAAGCCTGGAGGGAACTACAATGGGCGAAGCAAAATCCCGGCACAGGGTAAGGAACATACACACTTGTGTTGGGCTCTGCTCCAGCACTGCAGCCCCTCTGTGCTGAGCAGAGGACACAGAGTACCCCTGAAGCTCTGCCTAGACTAAGGAAACCTGTGCTAGGCTGGGTCTAAACCGGCAGCTTTCCCAGGGCAATACTATCTGTTGGAAAAGGGAAGGGAAGGGAGAATGCTGGTTTTTCCCAGTCAGACAGCCAGACTGCAAGGCTCCCAGAGGGCACGTGCAGCCAAGGAACCCCTGCGTGGGGTTCCCCACTAACCAGGCTGGTGCTGTGGGGCCAGGGAAGCCTTTGTGGTATAGCCTCAGCCTTAGATTGAATTACCTCCCTTCCTCTAATTAGCACCTCCTAAAGTACAGGGTGAATCAAAGCAATCATGGGTTAGAATGGCCTAGGGTCAACTGAGTTATGATTTAGACTGAATTGGTGCAGCACAGGCCAAACTGCTCAGAACAACTGCTCTGATTTGATCAGAGTTCCTGTTACTTTTTAAACTTAATTTAGCTATTCCCAAACACAGCCTAAATAAGGACAGGATCCTTCTCTTCCCTCTGAGGATTTGAGGATACTGATGTGCCCTGTAGCATCACCTTCCTGGCCCTATTCTGCTGCTAACAACACTCCTGTTTATACATATAAGGTAATTAATTTACAGGTAAGTTCTAATCCAAATGCTTTAGAGTCCTAGGTTCTTTTCTCCTACTTACACTTGGAATATTGGCAATGACTAGTAGGATGTATTTTTTGTAATTGTGCTCCTTTAAGTAAGTACCCGTAGCTTATTTTCCAGATGCTGTGGAGTTAACAGCTCCTTTTAGTTAAACTTATTTTCATGACAGTATTATACTTAAAATTATACTGCTACACTAAATACTATGAACACAGAAGTAGAAGTGTTTCATGCATCCTAACTAGACTCCTCACCCACCAAAAAGGAATTCTGAATTCAGACTGGTTAGGACTGCTAGGGATAACTTCTATTTCCATCATCTCTTTTCTTATGGAACTCCAGCAGAAGCATCACTTGGTGGGCAATGGATCCTTGTTGGATCTAATGCAGCAGACAGGCACTTCCTAAATGTTGGCTTTAGGGTTATTTTTAGCAGGATGCACAGAAATCTGGCTGATGGGCTGGACTCTCAGAAAACTTCCCCCATGGGGAGCTGTATTTTGAATGTCCCAATACAGCAGAGATCAATGTGCTGCCGAGTTAATCCTGTCCACCAGCAGCCACACACTTCCTTCCCCTGGGCTTGGCCACAGATCCCAGGATTACCATAAACACTGACCCATCAGATAAGGAAACTGAGGCAACAAAGGCTGTGTCTCCTCAGATCCCGCATGGAACAGTGGTGGCAGAGGTAGAAGGGCACTGCAGGCTGATGCTCAACTCCCTTGTTTTCTTATAGCAGATTGTCCTGACAAGGGTTTTCCTTGGATCACAGGATATGATGAGAGAACTTATCATTTAAGAAGTTAAGAGGACCTTAATCAAAGTAATTACTGAAACTGATCTGATTGGGAAGTAATCTATTTAGAAAAAGTTAGGACTGCCAACTGGGAAGCTCCGACCCAACCCCTGAGCTGATTGCTTTAGATGTGGATGATTTCCCACTTAATTTTTCAAGTGCTATTGAAAATGTCTTCAGCTGTGAATGTCAAATATTTATTTTTCTAAAACACTAAATAATGGCCATCTAGGCATCTCAACATGTAAACAACATGTTAGATAGGCTTTCAAGCACCTGGGTGTATGTGAGTTTCTCTCAAGCAATCGGAAGCGCTGCACCTCACTGCAGCTACCGTAGCACTCCAGGGAATTCCCCGGGGATAGAGCTCTCCGTAGGGCTGGCACTGTCACATCCTGCCTGGGAGAGCTCCTCTTAAACCAGCTGCTGAGAGCTTGTTCTTCCCTCCCAGGATCTCAGCAATGATTCCATTTGAACTGTCTGCCCCCTGAAAATCACAACCCATCATGAATTCGATTAATCAACTCTGCACTCGTGGTGCGTATTTGCATTTTCTGCAGATTTAGTTGGGATGTACAAACATCAAATCACAGAATCATAGAACGGTTTGGCTTGGGAGGGACCTTAAAGCTGATCCTGTTCCAGCCCCTGTCAGGGCAGGGACACCTTCCACTACCCCAGATTGCTCCAAGCCCTGTCCAACCTGGCCTTGGACACTTCCAGGAGAATCCAGGGGCAGTCACAGCTTCTCTGCACACCCTGTGCCAGGGCCTCCCCACCCTCACAGGGAGGAATTCCTTCCCAATACCCCAACTATCCCTGCCCTCTGGCAGTGGGAAGCCACTCCTCCTTGTCCTGTCACCCTTGTAACGGGTCTCTCTCCATCTTTCCTGTCGGCTCCTTCGGCTCCTTCGGGTCCTGGAAGGCCACAGTTAGATCACCCTGAAGCTTCTCTTCTCCAGGCTGAACAATCCCAATTCTCCCAGGTTTCCCCCACAGCAGAGCTGCTCCATCCCTCTGATCCTTGGTGGTTTCCTCTGGACTCACTCTAACAGATCCATGTCTCTCCTGTGCTGGGAACCCCAGTGCTGGAAGCAGCACCCCAGGAACTTTTCATATATAACAGACAAAAGACAATCTCCTATTTAAAATGTACAAGAGATGGTGCCAGTGATTTAGGGGCCAGCAAATGAAGGGATTTCATTCAGACTTGGTACTTCACTTTCTGGGCTAAGAGGGGTAAGAATCATCACACCCGATCTACTCTCAGTGATGAATGAGAAAGGCACTTGTGGAGAGGAATACTCCTGAGGAAGTATGGAATAAGGATGCAGTCACAGAGGGAGCGAGTGTGGGAAGGGGCAGCCTTTAAATCTGAGATAATCTTAGTAGTCTTACACTGACATTACCAAAGTCCAAAATCTATCACACACCAGAACTGGCTTCCCTGAGGAGACCAGGCTGGAAATACATGGATGGGGCAGAACTTGTGCAGTGTTTGGACAGGGAACAGCTGCACACCCATAACCCGGAAAAGGCAGTTTTAGGGTTATACAATTACATACTCAGCTGTGATCCTGAAATCATCATCATGACGCTCTGGAACCCCAAGTTACTGTCCCAAAAGGGCAAGAAGCCTCAAGCTCCTCTCAGAGCACGCATATGTCTAGAAACACACAAGAATTTTCATTTTCTGTCAAATTCCAGTCCTACTTCACGCATCCTGCTTTTACAGACTCCCAGAATGGTTGAGGTAGGAAGGGAACTCTGGAGTTTCTCTTGTCCAACCCCCTTGCTCAAGCGTTTCTTGCTAGTTCCTGCCAAAATAGTTCAGCCTGACTTTCAGAATGGTTTTTACAAGAATGTGTAAGTGCTCCAAGTTATTCTTCCACTTACACCTGTGGAAAAGTTTCTTCCACAGGAATGAAATATGTGCACAGAATTCTGTCAAAAGAGCATATGTGATTCTTAAAGTCTCCTGCAAACACGATTTCTGTTGGTGTCAACCCTGCAGCATTACAAGAGATCAAAGAAAAGCCAATGCAGTATGGAAAAACTTGGGAAAGTGAAGACTCAGTTTCCTTTTGAATTCAGACAACTTTTTCTGTTTTTTAACTGCTTAATGCTACTGAGCCTCTGACAGCGTCACATCCTTGTGCTGGGGAATCACCACCCTGGAAGAGAGCTACCCACACTTACGGTGCAAGGCTGGGGATGGAAAATCACCTTTCAATTATGAAATGCACGTACAGCCCCAGCATACGTGGAATGTTTACATCCTTAGAAAAATGATCCAACTGTCCCATTCAATCTCCAGGGCAGACTGACAGGGGAATTTTTCTTTAATAAAGAACTTCGATGAAACAGGAATGTCAGCTTTAGTGCATGCTGCACTGACTGGAACAGGATCAAGTCTTAACTAAGTTCCACACGATGTTTTCAGGGGAAAAGAGGAGAATGTTTCATGGAATTTAAGTCGGGATTTGGCTTGCATCCTAGAACATATATCTTGTTATGAAAACTGCTGAAACACTTTTAAGTGGGCAAGCCATAAGTGTCCTTGGAGCTATCCTGTCAACTGGAAGTCACACAGGCAGAACCTCCTAAAGTAGAAAAGCCTGAAATTGGGAGGGGGGTGAGGGAGGGGCAAGTAATCTTGGAATCCTATCTGTTATCCAGAACGGCTCGCTTGTGCCTACAGCATGAAGTAGTTACAACTTGTTTTCTGCTATTGTCACAGATCCAGGACGTTACTCTGGCTAAATCATAATCTCTTCCTGCCTCAGTTCATCCATGTGCAAACCTGGCTCGCTAACTCTTACCTTAATGTGTCATGGGGCTTAATTAATAACACTTAGGTCTTTTAAGTCCTCTACAAACATTAACTACTTCTTGTAACAACTCTCCAAGGCATTATTATCCCCATTTTACTCATGGAGAAACGGCAAAAGAGGTTGTCACTTGCCCAAGGCAACAGAGTAATAGTTATACTTAGAGATCCTCTTCACGGACTGCTCTAACAGTGGAAACATATCAAGAAAAGCAAAGACAATAATGACAAACTCGAAATTACTTTTAAAAGTGCACCATAAGCACCTGGAAGACGATGAAAAATCCTTCCCAGAAACAATAGGCTTGGGACCAGAAAAAGCATCACAACTGTCACCACAGAGAACGAAGTACCCTGGACAGACCTAGGCTAGAGCTCACCCAAACAGCCACACAGAAACAGCCAGACCTGTCCTCTCGAGCGCTCTTAAGTACCATAAAATTGAGCAACAGGCTTGTACAGTGCTCTCCAGTAACACCGAGCGAGCAGATAATCAATGTGGTATGCAGCATGCTAATTCCTTCCGCCGCGTTCCCAGCAGGGACCGGGAATGCCAATAACGGCCCTAGACGGCGGGGGTCCTGCACGGTGCCGGCGGGTCCAGCGCGGCCGCCGCCCCCGCCGGTGACAGCG
>VZRS01005199.1:0-22912 GCA_013398055.1 Ifrita kowaldi | reverse complement strand
TGGCTTGTGGTTTCGGTTGCTGTTTTAAGTCGCCTGTGGACTGGTGTGAAGTTTTATTTCCGCTTTTTTTTTTTCTAGGCAGCCTCTTTGTGTGTGAAATGCTGAGGATACTGCATGCTTTACTATTTGAAGGGCTTAATGAAGCAGGTTGGCCATCTCTTGCAGTATAGGAGGATGTAGGGAGGCTTACATTTCTCACTTCAATGCTACTGAACTTGGCTATCTAATTTTTCTCTTGATGATCACTTTTACCCACCAGTCTTTTTAACAGAAATCTTCAGTTTGCAGGTTCACCTGTGTTATGACAGGATAACATCTCAAGGTATTGCCCAGAATGGAAGGTTTTTACAGGAGTATCTGGCATCCTCTAATTTAGCAGTAAAGAAGCCTACACGGGTGTTGTGTTTCCTGGTACCTGTTGACTCCCTGCTTAGCTTTTGAACATGGATCAGATTATAGAAGTCCCAGCTCTCTAGTCACCTAAAATATTTATTGTCTTGTTAAAGAGAAGCACATCTGCTGCTGTGAAGCCAAGATTTGTTTTAGAATTCTGTCACAGGACTCTACTAGTCTGTCTTTAGCAGAAGACACTATAAAGCTAATTTTACCATAGAAAAGAGGTCGTAGGAAGGCAGTGGAAACAGTGCAGTCCTCGTTCAGAACAGGTAACCATATTCCTTTAGAGCATTCAGGTATTTCTTGTGAATATTTTGTGAATGATCAGCTGTGAAAAAGGTTAGTTTGGACATGTTAAAGCCTCATTAAGATGGTTTGGCAGTCCCTTAGGGAGGAACTTGTATGGCAGGATAACTGTGTGATGTCTCACACTGTTAGCCCAAAAGGACATTGACTGATACTTAGAAAGTGGGAGTTTTGGGAAATGGTGGGTGGAAATACTCTCTCAAGCCATGTAATTAAAATGAAACGAGCTGCCACAGGAGATGATCCAGCAAGATTCAAAGCAAGCAGATATTTGTGTGAGCACCAGCACGGCCAAAAACACTCTTGAGAAGAGACTGAACGTGTGACTCAGGGTTCAAACTGATGCATACGGCAATGAGAACTGGCCTTTTCTGTGTTACAGGGTATCAAAATTTGTGTTTCGCAGTGCCTTGTGCTCTCCTCAAGTTCCCTGGTGCTGAATTCAGGAGAGAGGGCTGGACTGGCAGGGAATATGGAAAATCATCTTGCTGATGGTGTTGCTGTGCAGGGAGAAGTTCAAAGGCCCCTTGCTGTACCCTGTTCCCCACAGAGCACATCCCTGTACCTGAGCACAGCTTCAGCTCCGTGTGTGAAGTGTAAAAACCCTGTGCCAGCACATGGAGCCTTCGGAGCTCGGAATGTGTGTTTGGGCCAAAGAAAAGGCTGAGTTGGCAGCAGTGGGCTTCCCCCTGCCAGAGGATTTGGGCTCCAGTCACACTGAGACATTCGAGGAGCATGTTTGCTTCACTTCACTTTGCTTCAGAGAAACTGAAGAGGAAATGTGCAGTTGTCAGACCATTGCCCATTCCCGCAGTGGGATCCTGACTGCTCCTTGAAGGCCATCCCTCATGCTTTAGGATTTCCTCTCAACTCTTTTTTCCCTGAGCCTTGCAGAGCCCTTAGCTCTGTGTTTATACATCTTGTAAACCAGAGTGAATTCCCTGCTTGTGCAGAGCTGATGTGGGCCGGGTTCACAGTGTCTTGGGCAGCTGTTTGCAGGATCTGCAGCTCAGGGCTGGGTGGGGTTTATTCCAGTTTCAGTTTAACTTCAGCATCTGGCACTTCTCAGTAATTTCAGGAGTCTTCTTTGCCCATTTTCAGTGTTTGCTGTTTCTTTTGCCTTTCTGAAGGGAATCAATTCTGTTGGATAGGTGACCGGAGTTAAAAGAGAAGCAGCTCCCAGGCTGTGCTGCTCCTCCATCCCCGACGTCTGGGAGCCAATCTGGCTGTCCAGGAGCACTCCAGACTTGCTGTTCTCACTGCAGACACTCCAGCTGACAGCAACAGGGATTCATCTGCTCCCAATCCCCACAGAAACACATGGGAATGAACCTTGTGTTTGATCTGGCACAGTGCAGCACTGGAGAGTGCATGAGACATTCCTCCAGGGATGGAAATGCACAGCCACGAGTAGTCAAACCCAGTTTTGGGAAGTTGAACTGTGGATTATCCATACCAGTAATCCCAGTGTGGCTACACCGGGTTTCATATAGGTTGGGGAATTGGAGTATTATGGTTTCTATATTGGCACAAAGAAATTCAGGCATAAATACCATTACTCTGTTTCTGGCTGGCTTGAAAATTCCACTGCACTCTCATAAATAGGGAGGGATGGCCCCGGTTGGTTTTGTGGGTTTGTTTTCCTGTTTTATTTGAACTACAGAAATCTAGTCTCCTCAGTCCTGGAGCCAGCTGGAACAGCAGGACACTGCTCCTCCTTATAAAGTGCCAAATCTCACATCTTCTAGTTAGTTACAGCAAGACTTTTGATCCTATCAAATATTTTGGTCAGTATCCTCAAGGAAGGGTCCCAGGTTACTTCAACTGGGAGTTCCATACTTGGGTCCCAGGGTACTGAAAGCTCTGTGTATCTCCTGGAGCAGGGATTGCAGCTGACAGATTTATGGCATGTGGAAATTCTCCTTAATAGGGATAAAGGAGAAAGTTTTCAGATAGAGAATTTCTTCAGAGATGTGTGTGCACAGGGAAACGGGTCCTGCTGAGAGCTCGGGACCTCCAAAACTGCCACGTGAACCAGCATTGTTCAATCCAGCTTTCTCTGGTCTGCAAACTGTAAGCAGGGGCAGTAAATAGATTTATAGAGAAGAAAACCTTTTGTACTTTCTGTATGTTCTACTGCAGAACCCTCACTTACAAGCTCTTCTGTCCTGCAGGCTTTGGATTTCCCACTGTTGCTGTGTTTGCATATATGAAAATGTAAAATGATAACATTTAATAAAATCCACAAACCATTATCTCGTGTCTGTTTCTTGTCACTTCAAAGTATCATAAGCTCTTCATGGCTATTAAAATGCTGAAAAATGTGGGGGCTTGTTTCATCCAGAACTGGGTTTCATCTTTTGGCAAGATCCTGCCCATCAGTTTGGTTTTCCTAATTTTGAAATTGAAATGGGTTCATCGGTGATTCTTTGTTTTTCTGGGATCCATGTGACTTTGGGAAAGCTTTGGCAGAGCCTGTTTGCTGAAAACCTCCAAAATTGGGCAGCTAGGACTGGCTGGAGTAACTGGAGTTGTTTCTCTGGCTGTTGGGTGGAGGTGCATGCAGTTCTCACACTGCCTGAACTCATCCCTCAGCCTTGGCAGCCGAATCTCAGCTCCCTGCTCCTTGTTTTAAATGCGTTGCCACGTGGATACAATGGGATTTATAACTGAAGCGTCAAACCCAGGACTGGGTGCGCTGCTGGAGCTACCTGGGCATGTTGGTTAAAATCTGGGCTGGGCCACGGTGGGAAGAGGCTTTGTTGGATTTCTCCTGTGGACCCTGGAATGTGAGAGCCAGTTTGATTCCCAGTCTCGCTGGGTGCTGAGGGAAGCAGCTGCTCGAGATCTGTCAGCGTTGTCTGTGCTGCCATTGCCATGGAAACGAGAATCGGCTCCACACAAACGGCACACGGATGTCAGAACAGCATTTTCAAAACAAACCCGAGCTGGTTTGTCATTCTCGGTGCTCAGAGCCCAAGTGCTGCCACACATTCTGGCTGCAGGGACAGCTGTGGGCCCATGAATCTGCATCTCCTGATTAGAGAGATGCTCCAGACCCCTCATCATCTTTGTGGCCTCCTAGACCCTCACCAGTAGCCCCTTGTCTTTCCTAAGCTGTGGAGCCCGGAATTGAACACAATACTCCAGATGTGGCCTCACTAGGGCGAAGCAGAGTAATCACTCTGACAGAAAGAGGAAATAAAGAGAAAACATGGAATGCAAAGAAAAAGAAAAGGCAGAGAAGGAGGACCATGGAGCAACCCACCTTCAGCACAGGAGCACAAGAGGGATGGTCCTGTTGATGGGCAGGGAAACGCAGCTGAAGCTGTGAGTACAGAATGGTTTAATCTCAAAATTTCAGAAGTAACTCTTTAATTTAGGGGTCGTCTCCCCAAGGTGTGCTGTGTGATGCTGCACTACTTTGGAGAACATGGGGTTCAGCTGGAACCAGGACACAGCACTGAGCTGGAGTTCCACTTTTTAAATGCAGAAACTGTGTGGAATTTTTTTTTGCCATTGACACTTGAAGTAGTAATAAATTGTCTTAAAACCCCATAACGTAATTGTACAAGCACTGAACTTTATTTAAGAGCTTCACTGAGCTGGCAAGGAGCAAACCTGACCCATTACTTCAGCCCAGCACCTGAGCACAGGGATGAGTTCAATCACCCTCATCAGGGCTTACAACCTGTGTCCACAGGAGCCCTTGGGGGAGCAGGGGGGACAATCCCCTTGGTTCCCACCACTGCAGAACAATGGAATCATCTCCATCAATTCTGGAAGTGCTTGAACACAGAATACAGAAAAGGGTATGACTTACAGATCTGATGGAGAAAACCAAACCGTGGCATGTGGTGGGTGTTCAGGTCAAGGGATCAAACTGGAAATTAACTAGAGTGGCTGGACCTGGGATGGACACTCTGGGACAGCACACCAGCACCTACAGCGTGTTTAGCTGGGTAGAGGCTGGTCCTTCCATCGAGGGATACAGTTACTGGAGATGTGTCTCTCACTGACACACTTACTCTCTTTAGCATGAAGATTTCCTACAAGCTGCGAATTATTTGTATCACCTTTTAAATCAAGCTATTAGTTGCACAACTTTTTTGGGATGTATCAAATTATTCAAGTCCTATAGATTTCCAGCTCTAGCTACGAGATGTGGTCACTGTACAGGAGTTCAATGGGATGTGGTGCTGGGTTGCAGTGAGGAAGGAGCAGTTATTGAACCAGTCAGTTCCCAGTCCCTCTGACGTTCCATTCTCACCCGTTGAACAAACCCCAGCACTTGGGAGCAGCAGTTCTGCCACACAGGCGGGACTGTAGAAAAGGAGTCCTTGGCTGTACATGGCTTCCACAGCGGCTTTGTTACATCAGGTACAAACTGTACAAGTTCTCCAGGTTCCAAGTGTTCTAAATGGCAGAAACAGTTCAGCCTGTGTTTATAGACTGGGTTTAAGTTTGGAGATTATTTCAGATAAGGACCAGGCTGAGTAACCAGCTCCATGTAACAGCAAAGATGTGGGTTTAATACAACCTGCAATAGTACAAATATGTACATATGTACAGAGAGGGTCCTCTTCACCTGCTGCTGAGCACACTCGGCACTTGATCCTCAGCTTCCTTTGAAGTAGGAAACACTGGAGTAAAACAGCTTCAGTTTTGCAGCACCTCAAGTTCCTGGGTTGAGCTCTCTGTGACCGGGGCCTACAGGACCCCATCGCTGAGGCGGGACTTGCTGTAGTCCCCCAGGTCGTTCTGCAGGTCTCGCTCCTCATCATCTGCAATTACAGATTGTAATTAGATTACAGTCAAAATGCTCAGATCAGATCTGATGTGGTATCACCGAAAAATATCAAAGTACAGTTCCTAAGGACATGCTGCTAAAGGGCACCGAGCTGGCCGGAGCTGGTGACAGGATGGAGTCAGCAGGGAGAGGATGTGTGGCTGTGCTTCCAGCCCGGCTGTCAGCACTCCAGGTGGGGATCTCTGGCTGCAGGGCAGCCCCACCTCACAGACTGCCTGACTTCAGACACTGCAGCACAGTCACACCAGCTGCTGGGCTTTGAGACTGCCTATCAAGCTTTCAAACTCCCCCACTAAAACCCAAGTCCTGCAGACAGTCCCATTCCCAGAGTTGACACTGTAAGGCTTCACAAAGGCTGGGAACCTCAGGGACTAGCACTGGGACCCCTTCCAGACCAAGGGCCTCCTTCCCTCAAGAAGTGAAAAAAACGTAAAACTTCAATTTGTTCCAACGAATAAGCTTCTCCTGCACCTCAGTGCTAATCCTTTATATCAGGAAAGACTCTTGTTCGCAGCAAAGGAAATCCAAGTTGAGTTCACCCATCTTCCGCCGGCTGCCGAGCTGCCTGCAGCTCTCCACACCTTCACACCCACCACCCAGCACACCCCGGCCGCCAGGCAGGGACCTGAGGGCTGCTCCAGCAGCAAAAGGCTGGAGTTCACCTGCATGACACAGGTTTATTCCATAAGAAAGTGCCACCATAGCACCTGGACATCCTGGAGTTACTAACAGACATTTTATAAGCTGCCACCTTCAAACATTTCCTTGCCCTTCTGCAGGTGCCTGAGCGAAGGAACCAGGCTGGGTGCTGCCCTGCCCCAAGGAACATCCCCCAAATTGGGTATTTTCCCTGGATAATTTCAACCTAAGCCTGCACATTCCTAGAGGCAACAGAAACCATGTGGAATTCAGTGGCTTTGTGGTACATGCCACAGGCTCTGTTCAGCCTGATGCAGATCTGGGTGATGTTTTCCTGACAGTTTTTAGACAGAAATTCTCTTTTGTTTTTTTCCCCTCCCTAAACAATTACAACCACCCTCCCTCCAACCTCCCAGTTCTGCCCTCTCCTGCCCTGCAGACAAATGAGTATAAAGCCTGAAGCAGCCACTTTTTCTGCAATACTGACCCTCAAAGCACCACTGGCCACACTCAAATCACAGCTCAAGCCAACACAACAAGCTATTAAGGAAAAACAGAACAAAGCTTGGGAAATGTGGTGTAAGGTAGTAACACACACTGCTCAGACCATCCCTCAGGAAGTTTCTAGAAGTCACCCTTTAACCTTTACTACTAGCTCTTAATCCAGTCTGTCTATACAGAGACACAGAGGGGTTCATCAGGAAAAGGATCTTCCCCAAGTCCAAATTCTGAGCCACCATAGCAGGGACCTTGCAGGGACACCGCCTGGATGGGAAATGGTTTTATGGGGTCAATCAGAGTTCTGTTTTTTCAAACACCACTCACAGTGCAAGTTACACAAGCCCAGTCTCTGGGGTTTAACATTTTTTCCACCACTTATAGCTGTATCACGCCCACCCTTTCCCAAGTGGCATTGGGGAATGCTGCCCATGTCACTGTAACTGTTCATGGCACAGCTGCTGCCTGAGCCATCAGCTCCCCTGTGAAGGTCCCCACAGCCAGGTACTCATGCTGATGGAGCAGCACAGAGCTCCAAGGGACAACAAGAGCTGTGTGGGATGGGGACAGGGACAGGGTGCTGCATCCCTGCACTGTGTGGCAGCCACCTAGAGTCACCTGACAGGGGCAGCCAGGTGGGGGTCTGGCTCTGCTCCCAGAGAACAAGGGACAGGACAAGAGGAAATGGCCTCAAGCTGTGCCAGTGGAGGGTCAGATTGGATATTGGGAACATTTCTTCACAGAAAAGGTTGTCCAGAGCACACAGCCTGAGCCAGGCAGATGGCACCAGTCAGCACAGACTCAACCCCAGTTACAACTTCCAGAACTGCATCCTGAAGCCCAGGTAAGGAACAACTGCAGCGAGGAGCTGGGCAGAACCCACTGCTGACTGAAGAGAATGGGACTGAACTATGAAACCCCCACCCACAGGACTGCCAGGGCTTGCAGGGCTCAGGGACACACAGGACACCCTGCACTCTCTGCCCACGACAGCCCAGAACCATCAGGAGCACGGCTCCCACGGCCCCAACATGGACAGAAACACTGTCAATCACAGGATCCCAGGATGGTTTGGGTGGGAAGGGACCTTAAAGCCCATCATTCCACTCCCTGCCATGGGAAGGGACACTTACTACTAGACCAGGCTGCTCTGCATCCCCCTGTGCCTTTGTGCAGCTGCCAGCCTGGATGAGCAGCTGCCAGCCCAGGGACCACCCGCCAGAGGGCCAGGTGTGACACACAAACCCCCTGTGAGTTCTGAGTACGAGGGGCACAGAACAGGCTGCAGCTGGAGCAGCAGGCACTGCAGTTCATTAGTAAGTTAATTAATTCCTACATGTTCTGGTCCATCCTATTCTTTCACTTGTGCATGAGTTTCAAACTCCCAGCCCAACCCAGCCTGCTGACACTGCACTTAGCTGCATGCTCACACAATCAGCTGCTTTTTACTGGCTTTGCCCATTCGTTTTGCTTAGATGCCAATTAAATACGGTGTCTGAAAAACCTCCAGCTAAAAGCTTATTAACTTACATAACTCAGTATGAGAGTCAAAATCAGGGGGCCTGTAGGATTTTTGTCCCATTTCCTATTTTTTCCCCCTCTTTATTTTACACTTTCATTTAACTGGAAATACTCCCTATGTTTACACAACATTCTCGCCCTACAGACATGCAGGCCTGTCACAAATATCCCCAAACAGCTGGATGGAGAAGGCAGACAAGGCAGGCAGAGGCAAGTGAGGGAGGCGATGCAGGAGCTACATGCAGGACAGGGAAGGGCCATGCACACACAGGTGTTAGGCAGCACTGGATCAGCAGCTCCAAGGTGGGTTAGCAGGAACACCACAAGCCTGTTGAATCTGTGTATAATGCACAAAAGTTACACCTGGAATCACCACTTGAGGCCTCACTGCACACCAGCTCCAGGCAGGTGTGACAAGAGCAGGAGTCAAACCACTACGTTCCTCTATTTGACAATTTAGGAATGTCAAGGCCCAAAGCCCTCCCAGCAAGGGGCCAGAGCTGGGGGTTTGGGTAAAACCATGTCTAGAATTTAGAGTCTTGCTTTTCCTAGCAGGAACCATACAGAACTGAAGTAAGGTGCCAAAACCCTCTCACTCAAGGCTGTTGCACTGTTGCTGTCCCACAGAGAGGGAGACCAAATTTCAAGCTTGTTTGTTCTGTCTGAGCAATTTGTCATCAGCTAAACCAGTGAGGCTTTACACAAATTCAACAAGTAACTCAGCATGGATTTATCACAATGGGATGGAGGTAAGGCCCAAGCTCACCTTGGACGTCTTCTTCTCCACCATCACCATCCTCTTCCTCATTGTAAGCCAGCTCGGCCTGTTTGTCTGCCTCATACTCACCCACGTTCCCATCATCCCCATTATAATCTGCCAGTTTAGAACCCTGCTGCGGGTCCACAGGGGATTCATTCTCATCAAAGAACCGGCCTGTGGAGTAGGAAAGGAGTGAGTCAGCAGCAGAGAGGAAAGAAACAGGGAGACCCTACACGAGAGCAGATTGCAGGTGGAGGCAGTTGGGGTCTGTGGTAGTTCCATCTGGAGAGAAAAGGGGGAGAAGGGAGAGGGCATGGGCAGGGGTTGAAGGAGGCTCGTGGAGCACCTCTGTGCAGGAAGGATGTGCTCTGACATCCAGCACTTAACCTTGTGACGCCTGACTGTCCCACACTCCTCTCTCCACCGGCAAGGGCTGGAGTGAGCACCCAAACAGCTCCACCTTGGATTGCCCACAGGCACCAACACAAGATTTCTCAAAAAGCACAAGAGCACTCACTCAGTGGAAGGGTTAGTATCCACTTTTCCTGAGGCCTGGCATTTTGCACACCCCGGAGTGATCCAAGGCTGCCCTGGTGCCTGGCAGTGCCTGCAGGGGGTGCCCTGCTAGCACGGGAGGGAGCCCAGCACAGGCCTGCCCTTGCCTCTCAGCTTGGAAACTCATCCAGTTGGCTTTACACTCTGCTTTCCTATTAAGTTTTAACAGTTTTCAAAATGTCCCAAATCCAGTATTTTCATCTCCCAACAAAAAATTAAGAATGGTTTCAGATCCTGAAACAATGCACAAGAAAAACAAGAATTAGCTGGATATATGGAATGAGCAATCACCCAGGCACACGGTGAGAGATTACTGGTGTGATGTCAGCTCAGAGCTGGTGTTTAATGGGATACAGGGAGACCTCTTCCAGCCCAGTCCTTGAGGGAAGCAGCTCTGAGTCTGCAGAGGTCACTGGCCTGAAAGGTTGTGTATAAATGAAAAAACTGGGATTAAAGTGTGATACAATCCTTACACACTGGGCACCAAGGCTGCTGGGGCAGGTGGTAAGTGATTCCCAGTGCAAGCAACTGATGGAGAAGTAAATCTGGAGAATGATTTCAACATCACGATTAAAAATGGACAGATGTAAAAGTGAAATTATTTCCTAAAACAATGTGTGTATAAAAACCAGGACAGAAGCAGTACCATGGTGCTTCTCTGTATGGGGGGAAAAGCAGCTGACTCACATCTAGTGCAGCTCAAATGTACAGGAACACCAGTTTCAGGTATTTTCTTAAAACAAGCAAGAAAAAACCTCACGATCAGTTTAGAAATCCAAAGTTCCCTACATTATTCATTGCCTGTTCATGTCTCATTGAGTGATCCTGGCTATTACTGTTGCTATTTTTGACACTGCATTATATACAAAACCCAGACAGAACAGTGGGATTTGCACACGTTAAACCCAAAGTGAGCCACGGAAGACAATGGCATGTACCCAACTTCCAGCAAAAACAGCCTGTGGATAGCCAGAGATACTGTGACAAACAAGCACTGAATGAATTGAAGTTGACAGAAGGAAAGGGTCAAGTATGATGAAGAGATCCAAGGAAATGCAGCAGGCCCACACAGGTTACAGACTGAGCTCAGGGAGCACAGACAGTCCTGTGAGCCCATCCTGTCCCAGCCCCAGCCAGGGCAGGGACACCTTCCACTGTCCCAGGCTGCTCCAAGCCCCATCCAGCCTGGCCTTGGACACTTCCCGGGATCCAGGGGCAGCCACAGCTTCTCTGGGCACCCTGTGCCAGGGCTTCCCCACCCTCACAGGGAGGAATTCCTCCTCAATATCCCATCTATCCCTGCCCTCTGGCAGTGGGAAGCCATTCCCCCTTGTCCTGTCCCTCCAGGCTCTTGTCCCAAGTCCCTCTGCAGCTCTCTTGGAGTTCCTTCAGGGACTCTAAGGTCTCCCCAGACTCTTATTTCCTCCAGGCTGAACAGTCTCACTCTGCACCCTCTGCTTCAAAGCTCTCAGTCGCCAACACCCAGCCAGGCACTTGCCAATGGTGGGAGCTGCAGAGCTGGGCCAGAGCTGGGCTCCTCCGTACCAGGGGTGAGTTTGCCACCAATGGACCTTTCTGAACAGCCACTGACCATCAGGACAGAAACCTGATACAAACCTGGATTCGCTATTTCCTTTTGTGATAAAGTCTCTCCCTCATTGCACCATTAAAACGTACAGTAGGAGTTATTCCAAATATGAAGAAGCAAAGAGAAGAGAATAACTGGGGACAATTCCTGACTCTCAGGTACCCCCTCACAGCCTACAATGGAGACACTTCCTTCCCAGCTCCTGCCTACACAACTATGCCCCCATCATTTAATCCGATGGGAAGAGAGCCAATGCATTAACAACAACGGAAACATTAAAAAAACCAACAACTGAAATGAGAAGCCTTCTCACTCCAGAAGCTCCTTTGATAAAATAACGAGCCTTGCACACCTCAGGGTACACAGAGTGGAAGCCAGGCCTGCCCAGTTTCCATGACAATTTGTAATACTCTTGTCCCTGTTCCAGCACAAAGTTCCACAAGTGATATTAAAACAACCAAAGTTTTCTCAGTTTTGGCTGAATTCTTATAATATTGTCCAAGAAGTGTATTGAAGTCAAGTAATAAACTGAGTAACTCAGCATCCTGCATGTATCAAACCTGACTTAACCTATTTAACTGTGCAGTAATTTCCAAAAGCATCTTAAATTCTG
Organism: Ifrita kowaldi; assembly: GCA_013398055.1. Taxonomy (NCBI): domain Eukaryota; kingdom Metazoa; phylum Chordata; class Aves; order Passeriformes; family Cinclosomatidae; genus Ifrita; species Ifrita kowaldi. Next base: position 11,226 of record VZRS01005199.1, on the reverse strand, counting down.
ATAAGGAAATAATTTTTTAAAATAACTGAACATACATGTGAAAAATAATGCATTAAAGCATATCTTTTACCCAGGAACACATTATATTCATTCTCAGGCTCCCTCTCCAAAGCCACCCTCTGCAATGGTCCCTATTTTCCAGACAGGCACTTACACAGATAAAAAATGAATGGATTTTTTTAATATATTGAAGTGAGTGACAATGGCCAACTTACTTTGCTTAATCTTCTGCAAGTCGCTAACTCGGCTCTTTGGGATTTTTATCTGGTCTGGCTCAATTTTGTGGTCTTTCTGGCTTTCCACATTTTCTTCAAAATTCAAGTGCTGGAGAGGATTTGGAGGGATCTGCTTGGCAATGTCGGCGTTTCCATCACTGTCACTGGGCAAACCTACAACATTAAAATGTGAAGTTATATGCAGAATTTTAGCAGGACAGGATTGGAAGAAGCCACCTGCAGTGCAGGTATAGCCTGATATGTCTCTGACATTAAAATGACTTGACCTGCAAGCAGAGTGTTTATTTTCTCTGAGTTTGTCTCTTTTCTATCTGCAATTCTTCCAAACCCTTTCACTGCAGGACTTTAAGTTCTCACATCCTAAACCTTCCCCACGTCACCCTCAAGTAAGCTGTTCCCAGGGACAGGAGGACACCAAGCAGGCAACAGGAACATCGGTTTATCTGACTGTGGCTACCAAGAGATCAACAACCAATCCCTGATGAGGTGGTGCAGCTCTAATAAGTACCCTAAGGAGCAACACTCATTTCAATTACTCTGTCCACTGGAGGAATCTTGAAGCACTTATCCTTGAACCTTCTAAGTCAAATTTAGCTGCAATAGGTCAAAAGGCTCAGAAATTATTGGTGTGGAGGGTACAAGAAGAGATCATACAACAGCAGCCCAAGTGCCTCAGCCAGGTAAGAACACAACCTTAGATCCTGCAGAAATTGATCCTCGGTTTTCTTCTTGCAACCAAAATACTGCCTCATCACCTGCTAACAGGAATTTTACCTGGTGCCAGGTTTGGAGCATGGGGCTGTTCAGTTGGAAGATTCATAACAGACTGATGACCTTCACTTTTAGGAGCTGAAATAAGTGGCTTCTTTAAAGCTAAAAAAACCACAGGGACAAAAGTGTTAACATGAAACAAACACACTATTTACCTAGTCTTGCTGTAACAGTCCTGTAAATTTCTATTTTTTTTATAGTTTCCTTAATGAAAACATAAAAGACAAGATTTCAGGAGGGGCATTATCCAAAACATTCCATTTTGAGAATTCAAACCTCTAAGGCACAGTAGAAATTGTCTGATTTTACACCCCACTTGAATTTTATGACCACAGAGAGATTTTAAAAGTCTGCGCTCACTGTGAACCGCATGGTGTTCACACACAGCATCTACATCACCAAGACCCAAATGTGAAAGAATGAAGAGTATTTCTCCTAACCAGTGGGAGTATCTTCAGCTTTAGCAGGGTCATTATCTTCTATTTCAGGCATGCCTGCATCTCCTCCTGGTTTGATTTTCTCTGCAAGACAAGAAATGAATATTCTGCCTTACTAACCCTTTAGCCTGAACAGTGAATTTCCCTCTTGTGGAAGGCTCTAACTTAGAACAATCACTGCAGCTAATCAAGTTATCTGAGCCAAACAATTCCTTCTTCTACTTCAGAGAAAGGCACAGTCTGGAGGCTGGCAAAGGATGCAACACAACTGGCCCAGAAAAGGAAATACCTTTGCCATTTGCAACATGTTCTGAAGGGTCCTCATTCTTCACTGTGTCTTTATCTTCCACTTCTGCAACAGTCTCAGGTATTGCCTGGTCACCATTGCTGGGACTGACTGCAGTGTCTTTACTGGACTGGATTTTTTGTGCGGCCTGTTAGAACAAATAAGGAGACAACACTAAACACTTCCCTGGAAATTACAAAACAAACGCCCTCAAATGCAAGATTACTTTGGGTAAGCAAAATTGCATTTATGAATTCAATGATCACCAAAGCAAAGAGCAGAGCCCTCTATGCACAAAGCTGGACCCTGGGGGTCTGGAAACAACTGGACAGAAAATGTTCAATACAGCACAGCTGCAGGACATTTCTACTGCCATACACAGGTATTAAGTACAACACAAATAGGTTAAGGTAACATCAACTTTAAGCCTCAGGTCAGAGCCTTGAAACAATTCTAGACTAAGAATTGTTGTAAGAGAAGATGTGACAAACTTGCTCTCAGTCTGCCCTATTATTTGAGATGTTTATAGATGAAGTAAAGAAACAAAATTTTAAGCATCTATTTGCAGCAAAGAGACCCAAACTCTACTGGAAGCCTGTTTCATGTAATCACACCCTTGATACCATTCCAATACCATCACAATTTGCATCACATTAGCACCTCGAGGCCTCAGCAGAGCTCAGGCTCCCTCTGCAATAACCTGTATAAGGCTGTGAGAACATAGATCCCACCCTGCAGAGCTGAACAGCAATATCCATGTTACAGGCAAGAACTGAAATCCTCAGCAATGACATCATGGAGGAAGGCTGGAGCAGAGCAAAGCATTTGGCCTCAGCTTGGAGCTCAGTCCACCGGGTGAGACAATAGGCATATTTCTTACCCTAACATCCACTTAGCGCTGCTCAGGGGGATACTGAACACAAAGTTAGGGAAGAAATGTCCCAGGCTTCCACATCGCTGAGGCAAACAGCAAGCTTTGGGCTCTTCTCATTCAACACACACTTTCTTGGCATTACCTTTTGCTCCCGTGCAATTTGGTCCATTAATTTCTTGATGCTCTCTTCATGCTGCAGTCTCATTTCCTTGATCTGCTGCCCACACTGCAGGCTTGAGGAGAAACACACCATTAGTTACACTTCATTTGTTGGATCTGCTCTCCCACAAATAAAATAAGGGAAAAAATATGAAGTGGCACAAAAAGCCAAACCTGAGATATAACTAGAATAGTCTGCCCAAAAAGCCTGGTCCTGGCATGTATATGGAGTGGGAACGGACTGAATACAGAAAGAAAGCAGAACTGGAAAAAATAGGCACAGAGCAGAAACAACAGTAAAATAATGAGAATGGCCTTGAATATACTTCCTTCAGAAGCTGGAATGCAACCAGAAGGTCAAGGTCCACAGTTAATCTGTCTGCAAATATTAATTCCACTGGGAAGGCAACGTGTCTCCCCTGGCTGTCAACGGAGAAGGTGCACAACTGCCGCTATCAGTTACTGCTCCCAACTCAAATAACACAATCTGAATACACAGCCAGGTGTCCCAACTTCCCCAACAATCCATGGCATCAGCCCAATCACCAAAACTCCCATGTCCCACAAATGCTCAGCATAGCACAGAAACACTTCATGTGTGTAAAAGTTTCAAACACTTTCTCAAGTGTTAAGTCTTCCTCACTCCTCAAAGCTGCAGGAGTATTTGTTCTCCCTGTTTCTCTATCATCAACTTAAAAGGCTGAAGTCAACTTAAAATTTCAATCCACAAAAGGTGCTTTCAGATTCAGTTGAAATAAATGAAATTACACTACTAGAAAGGCAGCAATTAACAACGCTGGTGACACAGGACTGTGTCATTTAAACTTTCACGTGTTAGTGAACTAAATCTCCATGTTATAAAAAATACATTAACTTAAAAATGCAGAACAATTCCACTAAGTCAAGATTTTCCTTAGCTCCTATCTCATGTTGGGAGAAGGACTACAACACCACAGAGAACCTGAAAGTCAAACAGACAGCTCAGATGCATTGCCAAGTGAGCACACTCACATTTGAGGGCTAGCAGACACAAGATTAATTGGCACTTTTTAGTAAATACAGGTCCCCATCACACACACCAACCTGCAATTACCAACACTCCTGAGGACATACCTGTCATATTCCAGCCTCCTTGTCAGGTACGTGTTGTTCTTCTTGTACTCATGCAGCTGATCCTCCTGGCGGATGAATTCCTGCCGTAACTCTGCCAGTTGTTCTAGGCCAAAAAGCAAAAATCAACATGAACACAGAAAGAAAACAAAAATGCCCCATGGGAGATACAATTTCCAATATTGCTAAATAAGTATGAAATTGCTCAAGTTTCATGTCTAGACATACTTTAAAGATTCTTAAACCAATTTGAGGAAGATGCCACTTCACTCATATATGCCAGATGGCAGCATGAATTAGAGACAAATTCTTCTGATACTATGCCAATCGCCCTAAATGTTTCTGTACCTTTGCATTCAGAAGCCTTGTACAATGCTATTTCACTGATCTGTTGGAAATCTCCATAATTTCCTGAAAGATTCTGTCACCCTGAGTAACATGGAAGCGCTGCCAGGTTACTCCAGGCAGGACACTCAAACACAGTTTGTCTGCAGTAAGTGTACAAAAGGAGGCACCTTCCCGCTATCCATAAAGCCAACATGGATTTCCTGTCTTCACAACTGCTCTAGAAGTTCTCCCTATTCCTCAGGCTACAAATAACGAAGCTCCCTACTATTTTAACCTGCAGCTACACGGATATGGGCAGAAACCATGTGTGTTGTGTGCAGGCATGTTCACATCTGAGCACGTTCTGGCTCACTCTGAACTACTCTGAATACAGCAACACCACAGGCATTATAATTATGTCTGTACAGAACTTCAGAGATGTTTCCCGGACCTTTTCTAATGCAGCATAACCATCACAGTGTTTCTGAACAAACTCTACTAAACTGTGTACTTGGCCATGAAAATGATTCTGTCTTGTAACTCAGCAGTGCCAGAACACACGTTCTTTCTGCAGTAAAGTAAGTGAGAGCCAACTCTGCACTTACCCACACCAGGTGACAAATACAATGAGATTTCACATTATGAGATGTTCCAGCATCACCAGACCCTTCATTTAAACTGCATTCTGCAGCACCTGGGCAGTTAAAATGCACAACTTCAGCCTGCCAAATGAGTTTGGCCATGAATCCCTCACCCTTTAGCCGATGTATGTCTGCCATCTGATACGAGATGTTGTTTTGCAGCTTCATCTGGAAGGAAGAAAACGTTGGATAAATACAGGTGACCAGCAGGTTGGGGAGGGAGGGAGGGTTTGGGCTGTGAAGACTCAGGCGTGTCTGTTTGCTTTGTAAAGCCAACGTACGGACAGGATTATCGGAGTGACGTGCACAAAGTTCCCGTAAATCTAAGAAATGTGTATTTAGTGATCTGTAAGTGACATCACCAAACTAAACACTGTGTTCAGGCTTTGCTAACAATGGCTTAACTTTTAATTCCAGAACATATTTATATCAAAAAAGTAGATTGTCTGGACTAAAATAAACATGCTGCATCATGATACTGCAACAGGGACTGTAAACAGCCAATGTTAAAACACAGGTGGATAAAAATAAACACAGCATCCACAGCAAAACCAACTGTTACCTAAGGTATATGATATAATAGAATAGTTATATTTAAATAAATCTTCGATGTGTTGCTATCTAACATCCTAACACACATTTTATTTTGAGAGGGAATCTCACACCAGTAAACTTCTACAACAGCTTTAGGCATTTTTAGTAAGGAAAGAAATAGTTACAATAAGTAACAAATGCATGTAACACAAAGTCCTGAAGTAAAGATGCTTTGTTTTGTAATTACATAAAGACAAAAACCAGCAGGAATGAAGAGAAAGATTCATGTGTGGAATATTCTAAGAAACGGGGTAAAAATCCTCCCCTGCCCTCAGGCACCTCAGGTGCTGTGGTTTTTCTTCCAGTTTCATGGTGATACAAAGGGTACCTGCAGGAAGGTGCTGAGCAGGGCTGTCACACGTAGGTGACAAGGTCAGCATCACCTCTGGGAACAGCACACTGCAGTGCCAGCACAGCCACTTGGCCAGAACGCGCTGGGACATACACAGGGACACGCCTGGACACAGAGGCTGTTTCAGTTCCCCCCCAGGCCCCTGAAGTGTCTGCATCAGTCACCTCCATCTCTTGACAAAAAAACCCAAAATACATCTGTGCTGCCTTTAGGACTTCCTCCCCCTACCTGTGCCTTCCCTTTTATCAAATTATTCATTCTTTAAATATATTTCCCATTACGTTTTTGTTGTTACAAGAGGCACTCTGACCAGGCTGATCCATTTGTCCCATGTGGATATGATCAGGCATTCCTGATCCTAGGGACTCCAGCCATGCAGGAACTGCAGGGATGGTGCTTTTCTGCAGCACACAGTGTACGCAGAGCACGCATCCGACAGCTCCTGGCACACAACAGAGGTTCCTTGGGCAGCAGAGCTTTTGTGCCAGCCTGCTGGATCCTGGCTATGCCTGGCAGCAGGGCACTGCAGGATCCTGGCTCATCCCTGGAGCAGGGCATGCAAGAGTGAAGGCAAATCCTGACCAATGCCCAAAACAAAAGCCAAGAGGGTTCTAGGGCCTGGAGAGGCACCACCATGGCTCCCACCTATGGCAGGACACGGCGCTGCTTCATAAGGCTTTTCCCAAAAAAAACGAAAGCAAGCAGAACTGGAAAATTAGGGACAGAGCAAAAAAACCCCAGTGAAATAAACAAAATGGCCTTGAACATATTTCCTCCAAATCCTGGAATATAACCGAAAAGTCCAGCTCCACAGTTAATCTGTCAGCATTTATTAATTCCACCAGGAATGTGATCTTTAGGTAACCTGAGCCCTCTGACCACAGTGCTCTGAAACAGGGACAAAACTACTCTCCACAGGGACACTCAAGGAGCCTCCTGGCATGTCAGAGCCACGTTTGCCTCATGCTCTGCCCACCAAGGTATTCAAGGCCCCTTTACAGGATGCATAAAGCAACACTCCATCAGTGACGGCCTGGGTAGGACTTCCAGAGCTTCACTTCAAAAGCACAACTGGCCCTGCAGTAGGGACACACAGGGAAGCAGAAGACACAAATCACCACCAAGCCTCTGCATCCACTGGGCAACCACCATGCCAGCTCCCCCTCCAATGACCCGGGACAGGGGAGCAGGTACACACAGTGATTTGTTGTGTTAATGAACAAGTATCTCCCCCTATTTTGCAAAACCACAGGCAATAATCACATTTTCCTGTCTTCCATTCTAATGCAGTTGTTTCCCAGAACCCAAAAAATCTATGAACAAAGGAGATCCTGGGAAGTAGCGGGGTCTGTTTTCAGACCCTCCTCTATGAGAATTCCTTACACACAAACCCTTCACACTGGCTCCGGCTCATCCCATAACCATGTGCCTGGCTGGAGGAGGGCTGCTGTCTGTGAGCAGAAGCTGCACGGGAACATGCAGCACTTTTATCACGCAATCTTTCCTTTTGGTGATTTTGAGTTTCAGAGAGAAGTGACAGAATTTATATCCAAACCAGCTCAGCTGACAGCAAATGTCCCTCATCTGAAGGACAGAAAGGGAAGAAGCTTTTTTATGATTCATGGGATCTGTTCCACCTACACATGCAAAACCCACACTTCACGAGCCATGGCGCAGGTCCAGTTCTTCCTGGGCCATGTCCTCCTCTGGTCTAGACCTGTTTGTATTGCTGAGCTCTCAGAGACTCCTCAGGGCCTCTCCAAGCACTTGGGATGGAGAAAATAAACCCTCTGTAGCCCAATGAGCCCTGCACAGGAAAAACACCAGAAATCCTGTGCATGGACATGTGGCAACCTTCCAGTGCTGTCTGATTGTGAGTCTTGCCATTTAACAACTCCACATTGCTGCTGTCAAGCTACAGCTTTGTGAACTGGGGAGTTACCAAGTTTTGGCAACAAAGAACAGACCCAGCTGCTCCCAGGGATGTTCAACTTAACAGCTTCATCCCAAGCATTTCTGGGCAGCAGGTAAGGGCAGGGCTGTGTTCCATACCTGGCATGGCCAGCAGCAGGTATAGAATGAGAGGTGCTCCCTGCATGCTGGGCACCTGCCACCTGGAACCTCTCCACCACAGATTCCTGCCAGCCACACATTTTCTTGCGCTTATTGCAAACGGATGTGCAAAGCTATAGAAAAACCCCAAAACCTAACAGCATGCTGCAAAAACCCCATGGAATACTGAGGAAGCTGATGCTACCTGTGCATGCAGCACCTGCCCAAATTCCAGGGTAGGCATTACCCCTGTTTGCCTCTCACAGGGACTTCCAAAAGAGAACTCCTTGTCTGTTCCAAGGTCCAGCAGACCCTCAGGAGCTCACCACAGAAGAGGAGAATTCCCAAGAATTCATGCTTTTGTTGTTTCTTTTTAAAGACAAGACACTGGGGCACACTCCCGCAGTTGCTCCCAAGAGCAAACACCTGGTGCAGTGTGACAGGCTCGTTCCATGCGCAGGGGATGGAGGGGAGGGCCAAGGGTTTGGCCTTGACTCCAGAGATCCCGGAGCCAGGAACTCCAGAGATCCCTGAGCCAAGAGGAAGCTGCTGCAGAAACTGGAGTTGCCTCACCACTGGGAAAGGCACTTGATTTATGCAACCACAAGGTAAAGAACCTCAGCTGAGGACAAAGGAGGACAAAGCAGAACTGACACTGAGAACCACCAGAGCAGAGTCTTCAAATGAGTTTTCCTTAAAACGAGCCTGAATTTGTTGTGATCACTTGATACCAACGTTGGGGTTTTATTTCAGCTCCTGCATGTCACAAATGGACTAAGATCACAGGTTACGAGCAGTTTGGTCAGAGACTTGCCAAATTCTATTTTGAGAGGAAAAAAATTATCATTCAAGCCTTTTTTGGTCAGACACTTTATATTTACTACTGTTTCCTTATGACAGACTTTCATGCTCTAAAACAAAGCTTTATTCTCTACTCTCAGAGAAATAATAATCACTTAAGTAAAGTCACTTAAAAGGTTTTAGAAAAAAATAAACACTGTTGCCACTTAGAAAAGACAGTGGCTTACATGGGAGGAAAAAACCGCCAGCTACTGGTTTTTGATAAAATCCTGCTATTTTGGACTCTTAGGGCACTCTGAACATTTTGAACACAAGAAAGAGGATGTTCAAAAGCTACGAGCTCACACAGCCTTAACTGGCAGCTTCTGGAACAAAGAAAGAAGGTACACACTGCAGGCAATTAACACTAAATTTAATTTGGGAGGTTTACTAGGCATGTTTCTCTTGCTGCCCTCCTGCTCTGCCCTGTGCAGTGTCACACTCAGAGCACCCAAAGCCCAGGCAGATCTCTGGGAACAACACAGTGGTGGGCAGGCAGGGGCAGCCAGCAGCACCTGTTTGTACCTCATGCATCCGAGCGGGCCCTGGCTTCAGTAACCAGTGCTGCACCTCCCAGCTTAGACCTACATCTTCTTCCGCAGTATTCTACAGGAACACATCACAGATTTCCAAAAAAATACAAATTTCTTGCATTAAAAGCGCACCTTGCCATGCAGCCCAATAACTGATCACAGAACCCCTGAGGCTGGAACAGCCCTCTCTGACCACTGAGTCCAACTTGTGCCCGATCCCCACCTTGTCACCACCACAGAGCACTGAGTGCTGTGTCCAGGCCTGCCTTGGACACCTCCAGGAGAGGGGACTCCACCAGCTCCCTCAGCAGTTCCAGTGCCTGACCACCCTTTCCAGGAAGAAATCCTTCATGAACTGTGCCTGATAGCTTACCTGAATCCTGCCAGGAGAATTTTACACGCACAGGCAGTTACACTAACACACCAGACAAGCTGACTGCCCAGACAGAAGGGGAAGTATCTTGGCTAAACCCCAAGTGCTTTAGAATCACTTAATCATTGAGGCTCGGAAACACCTTTAAGACCATGAAGTCCACGTCATATCCAATTGGACTTTTTATTGCAATCTAAGGAAAAATAAAAATTAAAACTATGTTTGCTGAACGCACAAAGGGCTTAATTGTAATGGTTCAGTAGGAAACTTTAATACAAACGTAAATCAGTTTGAGGGAGTCTAACTCTGGAACGGGACATGTACATATTCAGCTTTTTCTGTGACAACTAAATGCATTTACTGAGGCTGCTCATCCAATGTGTGATAAGAAAGGGCCAGAAAAACAAACCTAGCCAGCAATTACCCTGGAGAGTGTGACATTTTCATAAATCCCACTGTGAGAACAGTGTTCAATGAGCAGAGTGATGCCCTGCATGCAAATACACCCCACACACCCCCTGAGCAAGACGTGTGTGCTGAGCCGCGTGAACTTCCCAGTTCAGGACGGTTATGAAAGCAGAACAGTGAAAGTTGAGGCATTCACTCATCTTCCACAACAAAAGAAATCCCCAGGCCACCCCCACTGAAAGGGCTAGCTGAATCTTCTATGAGCTTGGCTTCTCCAAGCCAAGGAAAATGACACGTTAGTCAGCAGCAGGGTTCTTTGGTTTTTTTTCCCCAAGTACACGCTGGCAGCATAAAAATCAGTGTGCTGTACCAGGCATTCCAAGAGGCAAGCTCAGGGTGCTACTGAACACCACACTGGTTTCATTTCCCTCGAAACTGTAGTTTTACTGTTGTGTCTGCTTTCTTGAATGATCACAAAAGATCAGATATTCTCAGCAGAGACAGAAAGCTAAAAAACAGTAAGTAAATCTGAAACAGCCGTCTGGAAACGAGCGATCTCTCGGGATTTTCATTGTTCACGCACACATACACACAGAGAGGACATCTTCAGCTCTTTCTGGGGACGTCTTCAGAAATCAGAGTGCGCTGCAGCTGTCCCAGCAGCACCAAAACCTGCGCCTCGGGGCCTTGATTCACTCCCGGGCTGCAGAGGCTACGGGGACACTTTGGGCAGGCGAGGACTAACAGTGACCCGGGCTGTACCTCCCCGCAGGGTACCGGGACCCCCCGCCGCCCCCTCCCCTTACCTTGCCATCCTCGCACCTCTTCACCTGGCCGTCCCTGGCTTGCAGCTGGCTGCTCAGGTGGCTGTAGTCCGCCTCCTTCTGCTCCAGCTGCTTCCTGTGCGAGTCCACCTTGCCCAGGAGGTCCGAGTTCCGCCGCTCCAGGCGGCCCCGCGCCACCTCGGTGCGCTGGGCCTGGCTCTGCAGCTCGGCCAGCTCCTCCCGCAGCAGGGCCTGGCGGGACGCCGCGTTCCAGCAGTGGAAGGCGAGCACGGCGATCACCGCCAGCAGCGCCACGAGCACCAGCGAGGGCAGGCGGCCGCCCCGGCGGTTCGCCCCGAACCCCACCATGGGGGAGGCCGAGGGCGGGGGCTTCAGGGGCAGCGGGGAAGGCGCTCAGGGGGCCCTGAGGGTGCGGGAGGATGTGAGGGGAAGGGGTATCCTGAGGGGG